>PUFA01000304.1:1200000-1500071 GCA_003508835.1 Eonycteris spelaea | reverse complement strand
AGAGAAAACACTAGACTCTCAATAGAATGTTTACCCTTTTTTGAAATTTTACACTAATAGAAAAGTTCCTTGACTGAAGCTAAAATTTTTTTTCTAAGATCAGCTCTTTCTGTAGGTAATAAGATGATGCACTTTTAAGAGTTGTCACATAACCAATGACCAATATATTCATGCTATCTCCTAAGTCTCTTTCACACATCTTCCTTTCTATTCCCTGTACCACTGCGTCGGGTAAGCCTGGCAAATAATAGCCCCTTCACCCATCTTCATGCCTGCAGGCTTGTGTGTCTGTCATTTGTCCTCCCCAAACAGCTGCAGGAATGGCTTTTTCAACCTGTAAATCTGATTCTATCTTGGACTCTAAATCCTTCAATGAATCCCTTTTACCTCCAGGCCAAGTTCTCTGGTCCTTGGCATGTACTAAAGGGCTGGTTTATAATCTGGCTCCTGCTCAACTGTCCACTCCCATCTGCCAAAATTCTCTATGGTGTTTGTTTGTTTGTCTTTTGCAATTCAGGCTCCAGCAACATGTATTTACCGACATTTTTCCAGCCAAGCTTTCAGGTAAAGATAGTGGATTGAATACATGTGTATAATTTTTCTCCCTACAAAACTCCACTATGGGACATAACCATTTTGTGTGCTATAAGTCACAATATCTATGAAGAAATCTCTGGTGTCTTGATGAAAAGCTTGCATTTTAAAAAGAAAAAAAAAAACCTTTGATTTGATTAAGACTTCCCCTGGGTCACCAGCTGACTGTCAGTGAGGGGTTTAGTGGTCAATAACCAAATAGTCTTCCTTTTTCATATTAAGGAATTAAAAATCTCCACAAAACATCAAAAAGATAGAAAGCAGTTTTCTTATTGAATAAGTGTAAGCCAGTGTACCATGAGCTTAGCCAATAGCCTGCAAAGAGATTATGAAGATCGAAAGAAAGTCTACCCCAATTATACAGCCAAGAAGTTACAATTCTTTCTCACTGCTCTGCCTTCGGTCATTATATACACATATTCTCAAGGTGAAGTTAACTGTCTTCTGTTGAATGTTTTTTCATAGTTTATGCTAAATTCACCTTTATCAGAGAAATAATAAAAATTTTCTTATTTCTATGACAAACAGAGGCCTAGAGGCTAAACTCTC
Organism: Eonycteris spelaea; assembly: GCA_003508835.1. NCBI lineage: Eukaryota > Metazoa > Chordata > Mammalia > Chiroptera > Pteropodidae > Eonycteris > Eonycteris spelaea. The sequence continues at coordinate 1,498,928 of PUFA01000304.1, read as the reverse complement.
ACAGTGACAGGGACACGGGACAAGGGACACTTTCTTCTTAGAGGTTTGCATTTCGAAGGGATGGTTCCCAATCTTTGAAAAAACAATATTTCTGGGTTGTAAAGCTGATAAAAGGCTCACTCATAAAGGGGTTTAAAACATGTATATTAAATTAATTAATACTATAGTATTAAAAATACTATATACACTATATATATGTAATACTATCTCTTCGTATATGTGTTCTTCACTGGGTGGCACCATCACACCCAGTGCAAATTGCAAAATGTTTAGCATCCTTTGCCCCACCACAAAATATAGTAATGTCCAACCCCACCTTCCACCCCCATCTCAAGCATTGTGGCAATAACAAAATCAAGAGAGTGAGGAGGAGGGAGGGAGAGAAGGAAACTGTCCTTGAACATTTTCAGATAATTTAGGAAGGGTAATGCCACCACATTCGGTGACCACCTCATGTGGACTTGTCTGGAACTTTCCACTTCAACTTTCTCTGTCTTAGCATTGAAAGCTTCATGTCCCAGAAAGCACACTAGTTTCAGGCCATCTGGGGTAGCTAGGCATCCTAATTCTTCACACACATGCACGCAAGTGCACACACACGCACACACACATGAATAATCATCGACTTATCTGCATGTAACACGCAGGGAAATTTTTAAATTAAACATAAAAAGACTGGCTTTGAAATGGAAGAAAGCTGGATTTGGACTCTGATTCGGTCCTTTACTGGCTCTGTGACTAAGCAAGAGTCTTACCAGCTCTGGTTGGCAGCTCTTTCGTCTGTTCAATGGGATAAAAACCGTTTGTCTGGGCCACTGTGAGGACTCAGCTCCCAGTGACAGACGGCCTTTCCCTCCCGCATGAACTCCAGGCCTTAGGTCATCACCAGAGCCCCTACTCTCATTTTAATTACCTCTTCTTTAGAGAAATCAGCCTGCTTTGTCCCAGGTGTCCTGGATCTGGATCCCAACTGGAAAAGGCGCGATTGTGAGCAAGGGCTGTGCCTTTGTGGTTCCCAATACAGAGGCAGATAGGCAGGAGTTATGCAAGGAGGGCTGGTGAATAATTGCTTAACTATTACCATTGCATTTTACCTCTGACTCAGCTGGGCCCGCGGGAACACCCACTGCAACATCTCGGGCTCCTTGTCCTTCCTTGGCTAGACATTTTCTCAGCATGAGAGCAACCAGCAGCTCAGACACAAGTGAGTCCCAGTTACTGGGCACACATGTGAACAGTGGCAGCTGTCCCAGCCTTCCCTAGGCATGTGATGTCAGGAAGCCTTTTCACATATGTGGGCACCCAAGTCTGAAGTGTGTTCATGAGCTCTTCTCGGTCACATTCTCCTTCTTGGGAACCGTTAAACTGCATCAGCCTTGAGAGCAGGTCTTGGGAGGCAGAGGGTGGTGAGACCAAGAAAAAAGTGGTCCTGGAGAGGGTCTAGGGCATCACTGGTTGTGAGCAGCCCCATGGGCCCCTGATGGCGAAGGTGACTTCGCACTGTCTCCTGGTATAGGTCCTGCAACTGTACCTTGTGCACACATGTAGTTGGCTGCTCTCTCCAACTAAATTTTACAAGGGCGGGGACTCTGATATATGCTTCACATTGTGCTGAGCACATATTGTCGCTTCAAAAAAAATTCTGCTTTCAATGACAATTGTTCTAGAATGACACTGTAGTGATATTTTACAGTTGATAGAGTGGGACTTTAATTACTTTTATAGAATAAAACCCCTAGAATTAAATGATTTACCAGTATAGGACATGGTCAGTGTCCTTGAGGGCAGCTTCAACTGATGAATCACTGTCCTGTGGCCTGGCTCTGTCAGTGACTTAAATGCCTCAAGGAAGAGAATAGTTTAGCTGAGTTAGGGGAACTTGGATTAAGATAGTTTTGTGGTACAGAAAGGAGAAGGAGGTGAACCTAGATGACAGAGATTAAGATGATGCTCAAAGTTAACAAGTGCCTCTCCTAAAACTAGCCCACCCAGCAGATGGGGCTTACCCTTTTTTCATCAAACACTTCCATTTAAATTTGAAACTGTTATTTTCTTCCAAGAAATCAATGATAGAGTTGCCAGGTAAAATACCATATGCCCAGTTAAATTCGAATTCCAGATAAACAAGTAATTTTTTAGTATAAACGTGTTCCAAATATTGCATGTGACATACTAAAAACTTACTCGTTATTTAACTGAAATTCAAATGTAACTGAGCTTCCTATGTTTTTACTGGCTAAATCTGGCACTGATGGTCAGTGAGGTATAGGGTTCATTTCAGTGAAAACCACATTACAGCCTACCTGCATGGAAAGACCTTGAAAGAGACACAGCCCTTAATTTACACATGCACAACACCATACCACGAAATGCAGAGGGCAATTCTTCCTTTCTTTCATGTGATTCATTTTATTTCGATGACCTCAAGTCAAACTCAGATTTGCAGTTACAAGCCCCATTGGCTGGTTTTATCTGTGCAGCCATTGACCTCATATGTGATAATGACCTAGGGTTTGATGTTGTGTTAGAAGCCATGTCTCTTGAAGTATTTGGCTCGTGCAAGGACATCATTGCAGAAGTCACAGCTCAGGTCCTGGGTGCTTCTGATGTAGCCAGGACCTCCAACGTAGGCACAGAGTCCACCTGCAATTGATGAGACAGGTCACTACTGACTCCAGAGCCCCTTGTGGCTCCAGAGTGCTCATGAGTCACTTTAGATGCTCTTCTGCACACTTATCAGGAATAATCTGAGGTTAGGGGTGTCTGGTACAATGCATTACATTTGTCCCTATTAACCCTGTGCTGTGGAACCACTGACCCATGGGTTACACCCACCTCTCAAGTACTGGTCGGGGTCCAGGTTGGAAACCGCCTCTGGATTTCTTTGATTTTAACAGTCAGGGCCTCAGTCATCCGGGAAAGCTGGGACTCGCTGATCCATGTTGTGGGAATGTAATGGCCAGGGTCCTAGAGGAAGGGAGGCAGATGAAAAGCCAGGTAAGCCAAGTGGGAGGGTCATGTGGCTTCAGGGGATCGGTACTACTTTCTCATTTCCCTTCTCCTCCTCTCCTTCTCCTTTGGCAGAACCAGTGCCACCTTCAGGCTCCCTGAGGATAAATAGTAAAACTACAAAGTTTGGGCAAAGGAAGGGACGAGCAGACTGAAATATTTCAGTGAGACCTCAGTGTAATGGTGAGAGGAAGAGTTGCAAGCCCGGGTCAACAGGTAGCATAAGTTCCCATCTGAAGCTGTCCTTCAATGCTGCAACCACAAACCTTTCAAAAGGTCAGAAAGGGGATTTTCTATCTCTACTTGTAATCTGAATGTCTAAAGGTACCTTGGACTTTTCTTCTCCACCTTTGATTGCCATTCCATGTAGGTTTCACCACTTTTAGGAGAAATACCTGACTCTTGGGAATTCTTGCTTCATCTTCAAAGATGACAAACTCATCCTTTTTCTCAAGAATGAGATTTTACAAAGGAGGCAGAAAGGGGCAGCAGCAATGACACTGGCCCTAATATCACCAAAGCTGCCCTTGGTCCCAGTTATGCACTTTCTAGCTACCATGTGACTCTACAGCGACAACACTCTCCTTGTAAATTCACCTTCACTTATAAAGAATAGATGACATGCCTTCTCCAACCCCATTCCATCAGATTGTTAGACAGTTCCCCAAATCAAAATAAGATAGATAAAGTATTTGAAAGTGCTTTTAAGTTATGCCATACAAAATACTAATAGGAAGCCAATTTAAAGATCATTGAGGAATACATTTTCCTAAAAGCTTAAAAAATAACTGCAAAAGTTACTGGTTTCTTGACAACTATGACAATGATGTGAAATGCAATAGATAAAATCTGTGGTCTCATTGTCTCTCCTGCCATCACCGATTCCCCCAGAGTAGGGTTAATTCAACAGTGGCATGAATTAATGACCAGGTCTCAGAAGATCTCTATCAGAAAAGTGAAACCAGGCAAAATTCATGCAAAAATAAAATTTGACCTTCAGAACTAAGAATTGCATAGAAGGAAAACAAGGGAAAAGGAATTCAATATTCATTGACAATCTACCAGATGCTTAGTACTTTTTCACATTATTTGATTGAATCTTCATAACAATTCTTTGAGGATGACATTTTTTAGGTTGGGAAACTGAGGCCCAGGCAGATTAAATGGTTTATCCATGGTTCCATGGTTGTAAGATAACAGAGCAAGGACCCAATCTGTGACCTTTTTCCTCCAGAATAGGCTACAGATGACGACATCCTGGAAAAAACATAATTCACTTTGAAAAGGAACTATGGCTTAAAACGAAACAGAAACGTGGCAGCTCATCTCTCTCAGGCAGAGCCATGGTTCCCATAGCCCTCGGGGACCCCTTTCACTCTGTCCTATAGGGCTGTGCCCCAGGAGTGCCATCCACACGACAAATACAAAGGTGTCCTCGTTGGGCTGTGCTGCTCAGCACAACGGCAATACATCATAACTGATGGAAGGTTACCTGCACCACCCCGATTCCGTTGTCCATAGTGCCCATGTTGACCAGGACACTGCCACCAGGAGACTCCCTGGACATGACACCAGCGATCACGGCAGGATCCACACAGTACTTTTGGCCAACAGTATGCATCATAGGCTGATATCTCAGTAGGTACGGCAGGTCAATTTCAGCCATCCTTTCAGAAGCACGAACTCCTAAAGCAAACATAGAAAGAAGGATGTGGCTTGGTACAATGTATACCGAGACAGGAGGTCAAGAGGAGAGAGGAAATACACTCCAGGACCTGGGCAGCAGTTATGAACTGAGAAGCCCACGTTTGGGTCTGAAGCTCCTGGCAGGCACTGTTAGACTTGAGACTGTGATTCTCCTCCTTTGAGCCTGAGTCAGCATCCCCTGAAGCAGTGTCCTTTGTCACTGCCAAGACCCCTCATCCGGGCTCTCAGAGCCAGCTCTGGCCCTCCCAGGAAAAATCTGTGGTCACAGGCACCATGGGAGCCATCCTAAGCATCCTGAACTGAGTCACCCAGTAAAATGCAGCTGTCCATCAGCTACAATGGGCACATGATGTGATGAAGAAGTTCTCCTGCACCCTTCAAGAAGTCCTTGGAGAGTGTCCCTGACAGATGGACTCACCCTTGCCCACCTTTCCTCCCTTAAGTAATACCCAGGAATCACGTGTACTTAAACATTTATGAACTAACTAGAGTGCTGGACAAAATGAAAACCAACCCTAACTGACCTGGCTAGCCCCCTCACCTCCTAAGCACCCTTATGATTTCAGAAGCACTCACATCCCATTATTGACTGGTGTTTACGAAAACACTACATTCCCCTTCCGGTGGAGGATTGGGGTGCTAAGTGACCTGAAGAAGCAGAGCCAACACTCAGACAAAGTCTTTGGACTCCACGTCCAGTGCTCTTTCTACCACTCAGGAGCATGGGGCCATGGGAACCAAAGGATATTTTGAGAGGATAAAAGCATGTGGGAATGACTGGGAGACACAGGCATGGAGTATCAAAGGGAAGGGAGAAAATCCTGTTGCAGCCACCCTTGCCTGAAGGAGTCACTGTCTGAGAGGAAGGAGCAAGAGGGCAAGGAAGACATTGGGATTATAGCTACCACAGTAGTTCAGGCCTCTGCGCCTTCCAACTCCACAAGCTGCCCCAGGGGTGTCCAGGGTCCGGATGTTTCCATAGCATCCCCAGTTGCCACTTTCAGATGAGTCTACAAATTAAGAAAATTTCAAGCTGAGGCGTTGAACTAGGATAGTTGTGATCGTCTTTCTGTCCACGAATGAAGTGACATTAATGAACACAACTATACTGAAGTCAATGATAAGAGCTTGACCCTGCGACAAAAACCCTTGTGAAATTTACAGTGTAGTGACTAAGAGATTATCACAGAACCATCTTGATACCGAATTGGCAACTGTTGGACAGTTCTTGCCAAGCTCTGAGTCTGTCCAGTGCTGTTGAGTGGGTGTCTTGGGGTCAAATCAGAGACTATGTGTTCCCTGTAAGCTAGTCTGCATCTTCCATCTTCCATCAGCTCTCAGCACTTCTGCCTCCAATACCCCTAACTTATTGGTATGGTGAGATATTTGTTTGCTCTCAAGAAATACAGATAAAGAGTGGGCCCCCTGAGATCTCTGCCCAGACCCCAAGCAAAGGCAGAACTCATAAACTGTGACTTGGAGGTGGCTTCGCCTGCTCTTCAGTGCACATCTAGAGGATGCCTAAGATAGCCGAGAAAGGGAGGGCACATAGCGATCCCAGAGAGGAAAGGTTTCACACACTGGTGGGATTCCACAAAGACCACTGAAAAGGACATTTCTGAGTCTTTATCATTCACACTCCACTAGGAGGGCACAGACCCAGTAACAAGATACCTATGGGTGGCAGGAATTTGCCCCTTGACAGAATCACTTCACCATTATAAGCCTGTAAGGATTTCTCATTAGATGCTCTTTTTGATTTGTTTTATTCTTTGATGAATAGTATATATCAAATCTTAATGATTTAAAGATCTTTAAATATATGTTTATTGCTTATCTTATATGTGTACTGTACATTTAAGTGGATATATTTTAAAGTTCTCTTACTAAGAGCTTCATGGGGTTGACATCTGAAAATACTAGTATTTTTGGAGTACATACTTCTGCTTTAAAAACTTTTGAGGAATCCAAGATAAATGAGAAAATAAAATGACTTGGTCTTTGTGACTATACAAAAAATTAAACGAGCCAGTGTGTCCTTTTTTATCTTTTAATCAGTACACTTTATTGTTATAATTGGTGACAAATACCCTTAATGGTACCTGGTTGTGTCACTCATTGCTCCCTGCCTCGTAGCCTCTCTCTAACTACATAACATGCTTCTCGAAGTTCTTGATGGTCCCAAAATTCCTTATAGGAATTTTAAAATATTTGTTAAATAAATAGGTCAACAAACAAATGCATGCAAGACTGACCTATCTGAGCAGTTTTTAGAATTTTGAGGCACTAAAAAAAATTTGTTTCTCTTGAGGAACTGTGTTTCCTCCTTTTATTTATCAAAAAAAAAGTATACTTTTCCTTTTTCACTCCAGCTGTAAGGAACCTTAAAACAAAATCTGAAATTCAAACATTGCAAACATATCAGCCTCAGTGGCCAGCTTAGTCACATCTCCCCAGTTCCCTCAAAGCAGGTTTTCTGCTGAATCACGTTAGTCCTATTATGGTAAGCCACCTCAAGCCTTGTGTGGAGATCTATGGTCCAGTCATAAATTCGAAAAATACTTTTGGAGAAAGAGTTTCTAGAGAAACAAGTAGTTATCAATGGAATATACTTAAAGTCTGCCTCAAGCAATGCTGTTGTAAGCCCACCCTACATTCTGGAGAAGCCCCTTCTTTTGTGGGGCATCCAAGAAGAGGCTGTTCGTCTGGGGCTGTGACTAACTCCAGGATTTGTCAAACAATTTAGGGAAAAAATTACATTTTCCACTGTAGTTTTACCTATCAGAAGTACCATTATGTTCCTTCCCATCTCCAAGGTCATTTGGGAAAAATAAAACACACTCACCAATAAGGGCAAGGAGGCCCAGAAGCAGCCACAGCACAGACATAGTGATGATCTAATTCTGCACCGTCCTAAAATGATTTCAAAATATAAATTAGCTCACAGGTATAAAAATGTCGATCATCATAATAACAATATGGAAAGGTATGAGGAAAAAACAAAGAACAAGTTTCCCCACGTCTAAACTTAAAAAATTAATGGTTTGAATCACAATGAGAAAAGCAAAGGTAGGACATGTGCCCCATCCACCCTTTCAATTAATTTAAAATGACGACACTCCTGCTTAGCCCACAGGGACAATAATTCTTTCAAGAAGCCAAGATACTTTGATTCTCAGTGCCGAGAAACATAATGACCCCGACTTCAGATGCTGAAAAGCAAGTTTTTGCTGCATGTGACTTATCCCAATAGCCTTTTCATTATAAAAAGATAATACAAAAAGGAGATGTTTGTATCTATGTTTCTTTTAATTTGGTTCTTTTTCCTTCAGATTAGAGGACAGTGTAACCTTTGAATATATTCTTTACTTTGGTTATTGGAAGGAGCTGGGAGACATTGCCCCCCACTCTAAGCCCCCAGCCTGGGGAGCTCCGACTCCCTTGGCCACCTTGGGCCATGTCCCCCATCGCTCCCACCCCCGGTGAAACTCCTGGGCTGGAACAAACCTGGGCCACAGCCTGGGTGGACGGATAAAGAGACAGGTTGCTCCCACCAGCAAAGTCACATCCCCGTGAAATCGGGTCATGGTCAGGGGTCCAGGACCAAACCTGGAAGGTGCTCTTCAGACAGGAGAAGTGACTACTGTCACCATAGGTGCTGCTCTCTCACTTGTTGTCATGTGCTTTCTCTCTCTCTCACTCCACCGTTCCTCTAGTCACCACCCACATGTCCAAAGAGCCATGGTCCCCTGCCAGATGCCAAATGAATAACTCTTGCCACCAGCATCTTTGCAGTTGGCCCTAGGGGATGCTGGAGGAGCAGGCCACCTGTCCCCCAACGCCTCACCTGCCACCAGCTCCTCCCATTGCAGGGCGCTCCCATCACCTCCTCCAAGAGACTGAGCCTGGCTACCTGTCATTCTGAATCATAACTGTTATTAAAGCAGGAGTGGATGCATAAATGTGGAATTCGGCACTTTCATAACGCTATGAGTGGTCCCTTCCAAACACCCAAGAAGAGATTGCATCTCGAGGTGAAGGAGAGTTTGTGAGGTGGGTCCTAGACTAATCAGGGGGATCACTTTGTAAGTTATGTAAATGTCTAACTGCTATGCTGTACATCTGAAACTAATCAACTATTGAATGTCGACTGTAATTGAAAAATTAAAAACAATTTTTTAAAAAAGATGAAGAAGTAGTAAGAAAGCCATTTGAATTGTCTTCTTACACCAAGGGGTCACATGCCTCTCAGATATGTGTGCCATCTTGTTTTTGTCCCCTGCAACATTGAGACAGTCTACCTGATTTCTTGTAACTGAGCAGAAAATGTCATGCTGAGTCGCAGCCCAAAAGAGTTATGGGAACTTGGAATTGTAGTGGGGTCGGCGGGAACTCTTGGGTTCAGTCGCCCAACAGGAATCGTCTATTTAGCGCTCAGCACTGAATGAGAGAGGACACCCTGTCCCAGGAAAAAGACTGAACAGTCGCTCATGTATGGGAAAAGCTCATAGAAAGTCCATCCTGACAGAGTCTTTATGGAAAGAACCCAGCAGAAAATAGCACTGCCTGCAACCTGACGCTAAACCCAGGACATTTTACTCTTTTTACTGCTTTTCTGGGGAGCAAATACAACTTCTTCTTGGAAGCCCAAGTGCAAGCAAGCACTTAGGTTTATTGCAGCATGAAGGCTACCTCATCCCCAAGTGTTATGAAAGTGCCAAACACCACAGTTATATGCACACTCCTGCTTTAATGGAGGTAACAATTCAACTAAATATCTGTTGAGCAAACACTTGAATCAAGAGTCTAAGTGAATATACAATTACTTGGAAAAACAGAGTTCCTTCCCTTCATGTTTCCTCCACAATTACACCAGGAAAGAACAAGCAGCAACAATGGACATGAACACTATATGTTGACACAAGCCAAGCTCTGGGCCCTAACTTTACAGGCACCTGGCACTCTGTGGGAAAGGGACTGCCTGGGCTCAGGGAGGGCCTCTGCACTCCTGATGACTAACCTATTAACATCCCTCGCTGCCAGCACTTGGAACCACTGTGAGAATATCTAGCCAGACTGCACAGAGTCAGTGCCCAGCACCATGTCTGGCTCATCCCCCACTTCTTGGAGAGCAAACAGTGACAAGTAGCATGTGTCTATCAACAAGCTGGAGTCGTGGCACCTACCGGGCACCCTGGAAACTGACAGCCTGAACCTCCTTTAGGGGCAATTCAAGTTCCTAGAGGCATCTCCAGCCTCCCTCCACAGCACACTTTGCAGTTCCTAAAGGGTCGTTTTGGTTTGCAAGGAGGAATCGACCATTTCTTCCTCATTTAAACAATTGTTCTGGAAAAAGTGGCACTAAAATCTTTGGTCTCAGCAGTTCTTCTACCATAGAGCTCTTATTTCTTTTCCATGAAAACTCTCCTAGACCTTTGCCATAAACTTCGATCCATAGACACCACGCCTGTCCACCTCCCACTCCACCCTCACCCCCTGCCCCCGACCCCTTCCCTCCTAGGGCCCTGCAACCAGCTTTGGCAATGTGTCATACCTGCACCCTGCCAGGCATGGGGGTGAAGTTGGCCCCTCCCCATTGTGGGTCCCCGATTGATCCTGGAAGAACTGAGAACTGCTCTTCACTTCCACATTAGGCCTGGTTATCTATTCCACATTACATTGTCACCCTGGTTTTGTTGCCCCCTCTCTCTCCTTCACTTGCTCCCTGCGGACCTTTTCATCCCATCTCAGTACTCCCTCTCACTGTCTCGTCTTTCTCTTTCCTCCACACACTGGCGGCAACATCCCAGCCCATTGCCTCCAAGACAGGCCTTAAATTAAAACAACAGTGACAGTCACAAGTATAAACTGTTTCTGCCACTAGGATTACATATCCTTGAGAGAAATCTAACTTTTCAAAGTAAACCATAAGGCTCTTTTTAAACTCACTTTTTGCAGAGGTGATTTTCTACATGGTCTAGGAAAAATGCCTATTAACTGAATTGGAGTTGTGAGCAAAGATTACACAGGGGGAGGATTTTTTGGTCACTTCTCTTCACACTCTGCAGATCAAAACTTTCTCCGTGTGGAGAGAGGCCTAGAAGGGAATCCTTCTCTCTGTGAGGCCACTGTGTCTGCTTTCCTCACTATCTGATCGGAGCTTCCAAATTGAAAACTTCAGCCTTGATGCTGGAGGCTGTCCCAGAAATATTCTATTCTGAACAAGGACCAGACCAGAGACCACAACCTCTCTGTTTCACCCAAGACTCTTGAAGCTTGAACATCCTTTAACTCTGTCAAGCTTAAGCTGTTTAGACACATTGGACTTGGTTCTTTCACAGCTTCCAGAAAAAACAGAGCTCTGTTACAGAACCATCATTTAAGATTTATGAAGTCAAGGTAACCTTGGCAGGAGTGAGCATGAGAGTGGAGAGGAGAGCACCATCTGGTGAAATACAAATGCCTCCATCTGTCCTTTGGCTTTGAATAAACAAAACGATTTCCCATTTGTCCTGTTACAGCTTCTATTAAATGCACATATATTTCTGTTCTTCCATTCTTTATTTTGTGAATGCTCACAAATCCAAAAGTAACTATATACTTGCATTAAAAGAAATAGAAATTTCTGTAAATATTGTAATGAAAAGAAAAAACATTGTTCTATTATGTACATAATCTTTTATAACTTGAGTTTTCCTCTCAAAGTCCTTTAGTTTTATCTGACTCCAACTTTTCTTGTTTACTCAGCAGCAAAGAGAAAATCATTATCAATCGATCACCATAGACTGGATTTTCCATCCTAAATAAGCCGGAGCATAAATTCTACAACTCTGTTTTACACTCACCTGTCTTCACTTAGCTCTTGTCCTTAGAGGCAGGCAGCCCACTGATGCTTTATATACAGTCCCTGGCCTACTTGTTCTTTTTAAAAGTGTTGACTTCATCCTATTATGAAAAGATTTATGGCTAATTATAGCAATGATCATAATAATTAAAAATACTTTGAACTTATAGAAGGCCTTTTATTCAAGGATGTCCTGGCATTTTGTAAACATTAACCAATTAGTTTCTCACCACACCTCAGAGGAGGGAAGATCCTAATTGTAGGTTCACTTTGACACTTTCAGGTCTAGTGCATTTTATTTGGACCAGTTTCTGGGAGTGGGATTAGGTAAGAAAAAACGGAGGAAGGAAGGAAGGAAGGAAGGAAGGAAGGAGGAAGGAAGGAAGGAAGGAAGGAAGGAAGGAAGGAAGGAAGGAAGGAGGAAGAGGGAGGGAGGGAGGGAGGGAGGGAGGGAGGGAAAGTAGGAGGAAGGAAGGAAGGTAGAGAGGGAAAAAGGAAAGGAAGGAAGGAAGGAGAAAGGAAGGAAGGGAAGAGAGGAGAATTTGGAGAATCTGAAACTTGTTCTTGGTCTGTATTTCAGGTGAGTAGAGCCTCACCTTAGACAGGCTGGATGCTGCTCTTTTATATAATCCAGCACTCCATCTTGTTCCTAAATGATGACCTCAGTAAATACTTCAGGAGGGTTTAATGACATTTCCAGGAAGGACTCTGCCCCAGATTGCCCAGGGATGTCTCATAGCTACAGGAGGGTGCCGCTCTACTGCCACACCCTGTGCCCAGCTCTACTCAATGATGGGTTTTCCCCAGACGCAACCCTTCGCTTGCTCTGTGACTTCTACAGGCCCCTACCTCAGGCTGAAATGCTTTTGGGGACAGGGATAGTGTCTCATTGGTCTTTATAACCCCAGCACCTAACATGCCTGACAATATAATATACTCAATAAAACCTGTGAAATGCATGACTAATTTGTTTGTAATGTGTCTCCCACCCCTCTGCCCAGCCATGGCTAGAATGTAAGCTGTGAGCAGTGAACTTAACTGTGCATTTTCAACCAAGTTTTTACAGCCCGGATCAGAGTCTGGCACAGTGTGGGTGTTGGGTTAATATATATTGAATTGATCAATGCAGGAAGAATTGCTACAACCTCAATAGGATTCAGACTGGTTTCCCAGAGCTGGGTCCCAGGGCAGGCTTGCATTCCTCATGTTCCGTGCTGCCCTCTGGATATTTCCATCGCAACAACACCTATGACATTTGTTGTTGGTAGTGGTGAAGTTGTTTTGTCAGTCTGAAAACAGCTTGAGAGCAAGGACTGGGTTTTTTTCTTGTTTCCCCCAAATGGCACATAAGAGGTATTCAGTGAGTGTTTATGGAACGAATGAACAAACGAATCAAAGATTTATTTACAGCCTTTAGGAAGTTAATGACTTGACATCGCAGCTCTAACTTTGGGGATTAGGATTTTGTTATTCTCTACCTGTGTCTGGGATGATGAGGCCACAGAAGATGGGCACTGTGAGCAGATCCAGACCTAGACAAACTTCCCGAACTTTAAATTTGGGGACAAGGGAGAATGCTGGTGTCTTTTCTGTAATTGGCTGAGTTGGGTTAAAAAGTAAAGAAACAATGTACTGCATTACAAACCATATTCCCACCCAAAAATGGAACCCTTGCTCTTTATTTTGTCCACTAAGGACTAGCACACATCAACGAAAACTAAAATTTATTACAGTGTGAAGAAATGTGGGGATGTCTGGGCCCTGTCTGCAGACACACCATGTCACCAGGACTGGTCCAATCCTGAGCTGAGGGATCACACTAATGTCCCAGAAGGTTCTCCCTGCTCGGTAGCCAGCATGTGGCCTGGCGACAGCTCTACAGAAGTGATGCCCAAGTAGGCCTTCAGGCTTGTCCAGTCTTTAGCCAGAACCCTCATGGATGACCTTCTTTCCACAGACCTGGTGGATGTCCAGTGAGGGGTGTGGAGGAGGGACTGCACTGGGACTTAAGCAAGACTGCAGAGGAGCAGCTCATAATATTCTCTGCCACGTCCCCAGAGCTGGGTGAGCAGTGAACCCACCTAAAATTCTAACATCAATTCCAATGTGGTCACACCAAGCAATTCTGTGACACCAGCCGGGCGTCCTACAACTTAATTCCAACACTATCTACCTGGTGTCAATATCAGATCCCCAGGTTAAGGGCTCAGTCCTTGCAATTGCCACCTTGGCAAGTCCAAGTTGTGTCACCTGTGCTTCTGACCAACTGGCTTTAACTCTGAGGTTCCAAAAACCTCCTCCTTGAGTTCAATGAACTTGGTAGAGTGGCTCATAGAATTCAGAGAAACATTTTACTAACTGGTTTATTATAAAAGGCTATAACTCAGGAACAGCCAGATGGAAGAGTATATGCAAAGGGCAAGGTGTGGGACAGGGTGTGGAACTTTTATGTCCTCTCTGACTGTGACACTCTCTTAGCACCTCTACAAGTTCATCAACTCAGAAGCTCTATGAACCCTGCATCCTTTCAGTTTTTATGGAGGCTTCATACAGAGGCATCCGATTGATTAAATCATTGGCCGTTGGTGATTGGACTCAACCTCCAGGCTCCTTTCTCCTCTCGGGGTGAGGTGGGGGCAGAATGGGCCCCAAAATTCCAAACCTCTAATCACATGGTTTCCCTGGCAGGCCCCATCCTTAGATGCTTCCACAAGTCACCTCAGTAATGTAACAAAAGATGGCTTTATCGTTCTCATCACAAGAAATTCCAAGAGTTGAGAAACTCTGTCCCAGGAATGAAGAAAAAGACAAAATATATATTTCTTATCATAAATCACAACACACACACACACACACACACACACACACACACACACACACACACACAACCTCTCCCACTGCTGTTTTACTTCACAAACACCGGATCCTTTCCTCAGTTTGAGTTTGTGTCTTGAATGAATTTGGTATTCTTACTCTCACCTTAAGGCCAAGTTCTGCATGGTACCCATCTAAAGGGACACAAATCAATTTCCCTAGAGCCCCCAAACAAATAGATAACTTTTCAGGAAATTACCCTAAGTATGATTACCAAAAGGAGAATCATTCCGCACATCACCAAACTTCCCCCAAATCCTCTTTGCCCATCTACCACTCAAAAGTTTCAGAAAGTGTCTGCTCCTGCCCCTACTATTTCTTCTCTAAGATATCTCCTAACCAATATCCTTTTCCCCATTCTTCTCTCTTCTCTCTTCCCATGGTATTTCCCAGCCATGTATAAATATCACAAGATTCTGCCACATACAGGTTGAAAGCATTTATTGAGCATATAAGGATCTTTCCCAAATGTCATCTCTTTTACTTCTCACTTAAACATCTGCATTGACAGACGAGGAAAGTGTCTTGTTTAGGAAGGGGAGGACTGAGCTAGGGGTCTACGTCTGAGTTGACAGCTAAGTCTCACTTCCCTGGATGACCACCCCCCACCCCACCACCCTGCCCCATGTAGCAACCAAGGTATGAACAGGTGCTTCCTGGACTCTTGCTTCTTCAATCCCCTGCCCTACTCAATGTTTGATCTATCAGTGAACTTTGGTCCTTCCTGTGGTTGCCATTCATGTCTCTGAGTAACAGCTTCTCATGGACCCTTCAGATTCTGTAATGACTTCCAACTCCTCTCCCACAGCACCTGGGTCCTCTAACCCCAAGAGTCATAGTGGCCTAAAAAGAAAGTCACCCCAAAACCTTCTGGACACTACAGAAAAATGACAGATTTGTGTTTTAAAAGTGTCTTTGGGCTGCTGATTAGACTAGAGGTGAGCAAGAGTGAAGGGACCAGAGAAACATTGCAGAAGACCATGTGAGAGATAATGTTCAAACTAGGACAATGGTTAAGAGGGTAGACATAGTCGAGATGTATCTTAGGGGTGGAATTGACCTCACCTAGAGTGGGACTAAATGCAAAGAAAGAAGGAACTAATGAGGGCATAGGCAATGAGGAGACTGGTGCTAGAATGTTAGCGATGGCGCAGATTTGCAAAAGAAAGTCAGGAATTTAGTTTTAGACATCATACATTAGCAGCATGGTTTTTCCTAGAAATTGGCCCCTATCTTCAGTTCTCTTGCACTACAAGTGTGAGTACCATGAGAGTAGCCACATTGTGTCACATCTCTGCCTCCTTGGTCACAGCCTCTTGGACCGAGGATGGGAAAATGATTTGAGTTGGGTCAAGACACAGCATGGAACCAAGAAAGATGTGGCCATTTCTCTTCAAATTGCTGAAGTTGAGGCCATGTGGATTTGATATCTGTTGGTAGTCTAGAACAGGGGTTGCCAATCTATGGCCCAAGGGCACCATCTGCTTTATAAATAAAGCTTTATTAAAACACAGTCATGACCATTCATTTACATATTGTCTATAGCTGCTTTCATGCCACAGTGGCAGAGGTACTTGCTACAGAGGCCACATGTCCCACAAGCCTATTTGGGCCTCTAAGATAAAGTTCTCCATCCCCTGGTCTAGAGTCTGCATTTGGTCTGAGGTGCTAAAAAAGCAGCTAGAGAGAAAAATGAAGTAGCTGCACAGGAATAAGAAAGAGTGAGTATTGGAGAGATTCCTGACAGTGTCCTAAGCAGAAGGTCCAAATGCACTGGAGGTCCAACCATGTCCATGTCCTCAGGTTCAATTGAGACACTGCAATGGTCTCAGACTAAATTCCTCTTTTTCTTAAAAATAGTTTGAGTCGAGATAATGATATTTGCAACTAAAGGGTTCTATTATTTAATTTACTCACTTATTCAAATCTCACTCATTCATTCAAAAATTCATGGAGAATTCATTCCATGTCAGATATGATGCTGGGGATGGATGTTGTGGGCATGAACAGGACAGCCCCTAGAAAACTTATATTTTAATAGAATGAGTTAGACTTCACGTGCCTGTGAGACGTTATAATCCCATAAGAATATAATGGAGCTGAAAAATTCCTATTGCTTAGTGACATCATGGCTGTCCTAACATCATCTTCTCTTGTGCTTAAGCTAACCTCGTGTTGTTTTAGACAGTAATGTGCTGTACAGACTTGTGTCCAGGAGTAATAGGCTAGACTATATTGCTTAGGTGTGCAGTAGGCTAGACCATCCAGGCTTGTGTAAGTGCCCTCTGTGATGTTTACACAACAATGACATAGCACAACGACTCACTTCTCAGATGTATCCCTGTTGTAGAAGCAAAGGAAGAGGTATTTATCACTTGTTTTTAAAAGAGGAACTACTAGAACATCTCTGAACCCTAATGGGGTGGGTTCAGCAGAGAAAGAGCTTAAAAATGCATCAAGGGAATGTAAATGAACAAAGTGTTCTTAAAGATGATTGAGAATGGGGTCCCGAGTTCACATGAGGGGTTGGCTGCTTTTGATGGGAAAGAGGGGCAGAGGGACAGAGAGTGTGAAGTTTGAAATCTCAGGGTTCTGGGTGAACTAGGGCAGTTGACTTCTTTGAACCTGTTTCCTTGGCTGTTAAAGTGGAGATAATGCTCTTACCTCACAGGGAGGTTTCAGGGCTTAAATGAGATAAAGTTTATAAATGACTCAATGGTATTCTTAGTACCCTTAGACGTCCCTTCCAAGTTCAATCAACTCAACCAACTCATGTGAAGCCACTTGCAAAGGTCTGGAACTCAACAGACACTAAAGGAAAGGCAGTGGGGAAAGGAAAGACAGGGAAAAGATGAAAATAAATTTATATTTGCAAATCTGTTTTCATCTAATAGTCTCCAAATTACTTACCAAAGAATCTTCAACAAAGTCCTTGTGGAACTTTCCGAGGTGGCAGTTAAACAAGCCCTGCTGACAAGATATTGGCTACCAAAAAGGAATGCTGTCAGCAGCGTCCTCTTCCCAGATAAAGGAAGGACCAAGATGTCATTATTCCTCAATAATTTTTGACAGCTTTATTAGGCCATGGGTAATTTTGGCCACAGATGCCAGGAGGAAGGCAGAAGGAAATAAATCAGAAAGAAAGGAACTGAGAAAGAGCCATCAGTGATGGCTTTGAACACCACTGACTTGCTATATTTTATTGTGGAAATCACCAAACTTCTTGTATATAGTCATGTGCCACTTAATGATGGGAATTCGTTATGAGAAATGAGTCGTTAGCTGATTTCCTCATTGAGCGAACTTCATAGAATGCACTTCTAGGCGGTCTAGCCTACTGCACACCTAGGCTCTGTGGGATAGCCTATGGCTCCTGGGCGACAAGCCTGTACAGAATGTTGCTGTCCAAAACAACACAAGGTTAAATCAAGCACAATTGAAAATACAATCAAGAGAGGTAAACACATGACGTATGAGGCTGCTGCCAGTGTAACACAGTATGCTATTTTAAAGTAATTTTTAAAATAAAGAATACACTCAAAAATAATGATAAAAAGTATAGTGTAGTAAATACACAAATCAGTAACATAGTTGTTTATTATCATCAAGCATTATGTACTGTACATAATTGTATATGCTATACTCTCCTACAACTGGCAGCATAGTAGGTTTGTTTACACCAGCATCACCACAAACACATGAGTAATGTGTTGTGTTACAATGTTAGGATGCCTACGATGCCATTAGGTGACAGGAACTTGTCAGCTCCATGATAATCTTATGGGACCGCCGTCGTATATGTGGCTTGTTGACTGAAATGTTGCTATGCGGCTCATGACTTTACCTAGTTTTTCTTTTGGTGAAAACAAAACAACAACAACAACAAAAACCCCAAAAACATAAATCGAACCAAACAAACAAAACAAAACAAAACCTTCCTATTTAGTTTACTGGAGTGGCCTCAATTGTTTTTAACTAGAAGGGTTTGGAAATTTGGGAAGGTTTGTTTTTAGGTGTCTCAGTTCTGGGGTGTTACTGGCATCCAGTGTGGCTTGGTTCAGTAGGAGTGTCAGCTGTGCCAATCTGCGAGTTCTGTGTTGGAGTCCAGGACTTCCTAGTGGCATTTTATAATGGATTAGAGGCTGTGGGTGCTCTGTTGACATTTCCTGGGGAAACTTTGGCAGCTCTTCTTGCCCTCCCTTCGGCTGGTCTCAGACACAGGTGTGGGGTGCAGTGCTACGGCCCGCTTGTACCCAGCTGATTCTGAGTGTGTCATGCACTCATTTGTTGAGCAGGCTCAAGAGGGATTTCCTGTCTCCATATGCAGGATGATCCTGTTAGTGTTTCACTGAGAGCAAAGGAAGGAGCTAATCTGGCCTGATCTGTCCCTGGAGAATCTTTATATTCATTTGAGGATACCCTACAGCCACATAAACCTTATCATTGCTCTTCACCACAGATCAGCTGAAATATCAGAAACAATAAAATCTGTGTGGTTTCTTTTCATACACTAACACAGAATTTATGGATTATTTTTTTTGTTTTCACATTTTCTGCCATTTTCAGAAACAAAAGTCTACACATAGTCAAGCATTCTTATTGCAAAAGACCACATCTTCCAATTTCCATTAAGGTTAGTGAAAGGAAAGCTCTAACTGAAATTTCAGCCCAAGAAAAGTTTAACTACCTAAAATCATCAGAAGGGAAAAGGTTCCACCTACTATACCGCTGGTTGCAGAAAATACAATTCACAAGCTTGCTGCTTCCTTCTGAATGATTGATGGAAGAAATGAGGTAGATGGATCATTTTTACTCATGAGAAGCCTCCTGCCATCTCTGGGGTTCAGAGGGAGTTGACTTATTCTTGATGGTACTGTGATGTGAGGACTGCATCAATCAAGGTCAGAAAAGGTTGCTTATTATTTAAGGAACCATGGTTGACAGAGCTGATTGTCCTCAGGAGGTGGCTGGGATCCCAGGGGAATTGATGTGTCCCTAACAAGTCTGGTAGATTGCCATTGCCTCAGGCCAGGTTTTCCCAACACAGAGATTTGCTTTCAGTGGTGGAGAGACTGAATGCTCTTTAATCGCAGCCACTTGGCTACTCCAAGGGAATAAGGAAGTCCCATAGGTTGTAAATTCTCTCCTGAGAAATAACTGCCTTGTCTCTGTATCAAAAGAGGTTCCTTGAGGCCAGTTGGGGCTTCCCATCCTCTGGCTCCGAATTCACTTTCTCTGAGGCCAATAAGAGCCAACTGGCTATTACATATTGTTATCCCCAATTAATAACTTATTATGGGACCCATGGGACTTGAGGAAATGAGCGTATAATTATATTCAATTCTAGAATTTTCATTTGGTTCTTCTTTAAATCTTGTTTTCTTTGCTGAGACTTTCTATTTGTTTCCTGAGACTCTCTTTTACTATTTGTCTCAAGTTCGTTTGTAATTTAGAAATCTTTGCCGGATAAATCTAACATTTCTGTCGTGTATATTGTCATTTTTCATCTATTGCTTGTTGTTGTTTTTTTCATTCTGTTGCAGATCTTACTGGTTCTTAGTATGATGAGCGATTTTCAGGTGAATCCCGGATATCCGAGGCACTATGTTATGAGACTCTAGACCTTATTTAAAGCCATTAACTGGTTTCCTCAGACGTCGCTCTACAGGGGAAGGGGGCGGGACCATGTGGTTGCTGCTCTGCTGCTCGCTGGCGGCAATGAAAGTCTGTGCACACCCAGGGGGCGGGGCTACGAAGTTTTGCTGTGCTTGGGCTGGAGGTGAATCCCACCAGTCCTCCACTGACATGTCCTGGCTGGGAAGTGTGCCTGGTTTCTGGCCCCCTGCCATTGAGGTTGGGCTGGTCTCTTTACAGCTGGATGGGTCTTTTTCCTGATTTCTCTGCTAGGCCTCTGAATCACCTTTATTGGAGAAAGAGTGCTGTCTACTGCCAGGTGGTGGTGGAAGTCCCCATTGGCACCGCTGAGGGGTCAGGAAATACATTAACCCCCTTATAACGAAGATTACTTTCTGACTCCACAACACCAGGAGATGTTGGGGCACCTGGAGACAGCCTGGCAAGGGTGGAAATCAATGCTCCCCACCCAGCCTCTGCTGGTGGGGCTGAGGCCACAGTTTTTTCTATGGTGTTTGGCTGGAGTGAGCCGCAATTGTGTAAAGGCCGTCTGTCTTGCTGGTCTGCCCCTTTCCTGGCCCTTTGGTTAGACAGAGCAGGCTTCGTTGAGGGTTTTTTTGAGGGTAAGGGGTGGGGAGGAGAGTTTTCTGGGGCCATAGGTGTTTGTTTCCAGGTTGCTGGCTGCTTCTTTCACCTTCAAGGCTGGCATATCTGAAGCAAAAAATGAAAGAAAAAAAAATGTAGGGAACTCACTGCTGCACTGAGGTTCTGAGCCAGTCTGCCTTCTTCTCTTCACCTGTCAGTTTTCTCATATTCTTAAAACATACACAGTACAAGGTTTTCAGTTAGTAGAAGAGGGAGAAGCGTGTGGACTCCATCTTCCCAGAAGCAACGTCCTCCATTCCCTCGCTTTTGAAAGATTTTTTTTTTCAAATTAATACTATTTCCCAAAAGGAACTTTATAGCTTAATTTCTTAACAGTATATTGCTAGGACCCATGCACAATGTGTATAGCTATATTCAAGGCTTGGCTGGTTGCCAGTGACAGACTGTTCTTGACCAAGTAAGGCTGTGAGGTCCAGCTAGCCAGCCACTTGTTTAGCCTTCACACTCATGTGTCCTCTAGAGATGCTCTATGGCCACACAGCATTACCCTCATTGGTGGTGTTGGTGTAGTCACTCACTCCCCTCCTACTTTCAAAGGTGGAAACCTGGGGAACCTTAGGCGCCTGGGTGTCAATAAGGACTGCAGTAAGCCATGACTGGTCATCAAAATGCGGGGGACAGAGCCCAGGTCTCAGCACCGACTGAAGCTTCCAGGGGTGTAGGCAGAACACTGGCCTCCCCCCAAAATTCCATGTCTGAATCATGGCACTGATGCCTGTTTTCTGATTGTATGTTACACAGAGAAGGAACCAAGGCAGCACGTGGAATTAAGGCTGCTGTTCAAGTGACCTTAAAATAGGTAGAAGATCCTGGATCACCCAGGTGGGCCCAAAGAGATCATGGGGAGTCTTTAAGAGTGGGAGAGGAAGGCAGAACAGCCGTTGTCAGATTCATGTGATGTGACTCCAGCAGCCATCGATGCTTTTGAAAAGGAAGAAGAGGGCCACTAGCCAAGGTGGCCTCTCGAAGCTGGAACTGCAAAGAGATGGATTCTCCCTGGAGTTCCAGATGATGGCAGCCTTGCCGACACCTTGATTTTAGCCCAGTGGATCCTATTTTGGGCTTCTGACCTCCAGAACCATAGGGGATAAATCTGTGTTGGTCTAGGCCACCAAGTTTTTGGTCATTTTTACAGCAGCAACAGAAAACACACATGCAGCCAGAGTTAAGAACCACCGCTGCAGTTTCTGCTGGCTCTCAGACAACCTTTGCCAAAATCTTGCCTCAGGTCTTTCTAGATCTGAAAGATAAGGCTTGCCCCAGCTGTTTCCAGTTCTTCCTTTCTCCCTCTCTCTTTTCTTTTTACAGGCGTACCTCATTGTACTGCCCTTTGCTTTATTGTGCTTCACAGATGTTGCATTTTTTACAAGTTGATGGCAGGACCCTCCACTAGTGAAAAGATTATGACTCACTTTATTGCAGCGGTCTGGAACCCAATCTGCAATATCTCCAAGGTGTGCCTATATCACTAAACTTTTTAAATTGAGATATAATTTACATATAATACTGTGTAACTTTAAAGTACAAGTGTTGATTTGATACATTTATGTATTACAATTTGATTATTACCATAGAGTTAGCTAACACCTCTATCTCCTCAGATAATTGTCATTTCTTTTTGTGGTGAGAAAAATTAAGATCTAGTCTCAGTAATTTTGCAATCTTAGCAATTTTGAAGTATTTATTATGTCATTTTTGTCTGCTTATATCTCCAGGACTTATCTATGTTCTAGCTGCAGGTTTGAGCCTCTATACCTCCCTAATTCTCCACCAACAAGCTCCTTGTAACCAGCTGTTCTATTCTCTGTTTCTGTGCATTCAACTTTTTTTAGAGTCTACATTTAAGTAACATTATATAATATTTGTCTTTTTCTAACTTACCTCACTAAGCATAATGCCCTCAAGATCCATCTATGTTGTTGAAACAGCAGGATTTTCTCTTTCTCATGGCTGAATAATAACTCCATTGTGTGCGTGCATGCGCGCGCGCGTGTGTGTGTGTGTGTGTGTGTGTATCTTATTCATTCATCCACTGACAGACATACAAGCTGTTTCCCTATTTTGGCTGTTGTGAATAATACTGCAATAACACAGGCGGAAGTACAGATATCTTTTTGATATCTTGCTTTTATTTTCTTTGGATACATACCCAGAAGAGGAATTGCTGGATTATTTGTGTTTTATTTTTAATTTTTTGAGGACCATCCATTTTTTTTCACAGTGGCTGCACCAATTTACATTTCCATCAGCAGTGCAGGAGGGCTCCCTTTTCTCCACATCCTCACCAACATTTGTTTTTGTTGATTTTTTTTTTAATGATAACCATTCTGACAGGTATGAGGTGGTATCTCACTGTGGTTTTGATTTGCATTTCCTTGATTTTTGATGGTGAGCACCTCTTCATGTATTTGTTGGCCATCTGTATGTCATATTGGGAAAAATGTCTATTCAGTTCCTTTGCCTTTTTTAACAAATCAATTTGTTTTGGGTTTCATTGTTGTTGTTATTGAGTTGCATGAATTCTTTACGTATTTTGGATATTAACCCTTTATCAGATATATGGTTTGCAAATATTTTCTCCCATTTCCTAGGATGCCTTTTCACTTATTGATGGTTCCTTTTGCTGTGCAGAGCTTTTTAGTTTGATGGAGAGGAAAGAAATCCCCAAGCAGGGGTGTTTTTTATGTGTCCCACAAGTAGCTTCTGGACTTCTGGTGTAGGACAGGTATTCTAATTAATCTTCAGGCATTTGGAGGAGCTTACATAGCCCAGAACCTTAAACTTCATTCAGTGTCATTCTCTGTGTTCAGGCTCTATTTTTGTCAAGCCAAATGCACATCATATCAGTGCTTTAGTTAGCAAACACAATGACCACATGTCCCAGGTCAACTCAGTCACATCATGACTGCCTCCAGAATCACCAGCTTTAGGGCTGGCCTCCTTTTGTGGCTTGAAGGCAGTTTTAATTTGTTTGTTTGTACCCAACCAAATTCTGCTGCCTCCCTAAATGCATTTGAGATAAGAGTTATGTGTAGTTGTGACAAATAAATGTTCCAAATGCCCCAATTCTTCAGTCCAATAACCACAGCAGACCTGATTAAGTGATCTTAACATTAAGAGTGTTAAGTGATCATAACACTCTTTCTGGCCAAGATTGGATATGACCTCTGAGTCTTCCTTAAGACCATGCTCTAGGCAGCTGCAATCTACCAGTTAGAGGGAGTTGGCTGAGGAGGTGGTTGCATGTAAATATGCAGATATCTGTGAACATATGAAATATCATTAAACTGTGCACTTTAAAATATGTGGTTGTCAGTTTCTGGTTGGTGGGGAAAAGTGCCTTGAATAACAAACAAACAAATAAAAGTTGTTAAATGAAAAAGGAATTGGCAATTATGTGGAAATCTATTGTTTCAAAAAAATACATGAGCTATCACATTGAAAGTGTTAATATTCTTTTTCTTAATTAAAGGTGAAATTCTTCCACAATTGCTTGAGTCACGCTTTGGTGTGTATAAGAAATTCCCGAAGGCCTGTTAAACACAGTTGGCTGCATCCCTGAAATTCCTACTCAGTAGGTCTGTGGTGGGCTTGAGAATCTATGCTTCTAACAAGCTCCCAAGCACCACTGCCACTGCCCACCTTGGCCCACCAAGTAGCAGCACCTAAATCATTAGGCAAAAACAGAGAGCCAGGATGAAGGAAAATCTTGTGTTAAAAATAGTTTCAAAACCAAAATAGCACTCAATTACATCACATTCATTCAGTGCCAAGTCCCAGGGAACAGAATGGAAATAATATTTACCCATAAAAACCTGTTACAAAGGTAATTGGGTCCATTTCTAAGAGGAAAAATAGATGAGGGAGTTTAAAATGGAATAAAGGTGTGGCAAACATGAAGTCTTTAAGTACTGCAATGAAGCAGAATATTTTACTACAATTATATTTTGTTACCTATTGAGGTTTCTGAATTTTTAGATAGCTTCTGCATAGCTCTTTACTTTGAATTGTGTTAACTTTTTTTTTTTTTTAAATTGAGGTAATATTGGTTTGTAACATTGTATACATTTCAGGTCTAGTTTCCATTCATCACCCCACGATTGAGTCCTTTTACCCATTTTGCCCTCTTGCCATTCTCTTCCCCTCTGGTAACCACCAATTTGTTGTCTGTATTTATGAGTTTTTATTTTATTTGCTTGCTTTTTGTTATTTTTATTCCAAATATGAGTGAAATCATACTGTATTTATCTTTCTTCTCCTGCCTTATTTCACATAGCATAATGCCCTCAAGGCACATCCATGTTGCAAATGGCAAGATTTCATCATTTTTCTATGGCTGAATATATTCCATTATGTATATGCCACACATTTGTTATTTATTCATCTGTCAATGGACACTTAGGTTTCCATATTTTGGTAATGTAAATAATGCTACAGTTAACAAATGTAAATAATGCTACAGTTAACAAATAAATTACAATATCTTCTCAAAGTAGTGTTTGTATATATATTCATCTGAGAAATGAACAGCTGGGTCATATGGTAGTTCTATTCTTAATTTCTTTTTGAGGAGTCTCCATACCATTTTCCATAGTGGCTGCACCAATTTACAATCCCACCTACAGAGCACAAGGGTGCCCTTTTCTCCAAGTCTTCTCCAACACTTGTTCATCGATTTATTGATGATAGTCATTCTAGCAGGTGTGTGGTGATATCTCATTATGGTTTTGATCTGCATTTTCCTGGTAATTACTGTGCTAAACATCTTTCCACGTGCCTATCAGCCATCTGAATTTCTTCTTTGGAAATATGACTATTCAGAGCCTCATTTTAAAAGCGGTTTGTTTAATTTTTCTGTTGTTGAATTGTATAAGTTCTTTATATATTTTGGGAATTAACCCCTTATCACATATATGATTTGCAAATGTCTTTTCCCATTTGGTAGGTTGCATTTTTGTTTCATTGATGGTTTCCTTTTCTATGCAGAAACTTTTTGGTTTGATGTGGTCCCATCCATCTTTTTTTTTTTTTTGGCTTTTGTTTCCCTTGCCACTGGTGTCAAATTCACAAAAACAGTGTTGAGACTGATGTCAGGGAGCTTAGTGCCTATGTTTTCTTCTATGTAGTTTATGGTTTCAGATCTTATATTCAAGTCTTTAATCTATTTTGACTTAATTTTCGTATATGGTATAAGATAGCAGTCCAATTTCATTCTCTGGCATGTGCTGTCCAGTTTTCCCAGCACCGTTTATTAAACAGGCTGTCCTTTCTCCATGGTATGTTCTTGGCTCTCTTGTCATAAATTAGCTGTTCACATATGTGTGGGTTTATTTCTGGGCTCTCTATTCAGTTTCATTGGTCTGTGTGTCTGTTTTTCTGAAAATACCATACTGTTTTATTACTATAGATTTGAAGTTTATTTTGATATTGGGGCTTGTGATATATCTGGCTTTGTTGTTTTTTCTCAGGATTGCTTTGGCTATTCAGAATCATTCGTGGTTCTATACAAATTTTATGATTCTTTTTGGTTTCATTTCTGTGAAAAATGATATTGGGATTTCGATAGTGATAGCATTGAAATCTGTAGATTGCTTTGGGTAGCATGGACATTTTAAAGATGTTAATGCTTCCAATCTATGAGCACAAAATCTTTCCATTTATTTGTGTCTCCTTCAATTGCTTGCAACAATGTCTTATAGTTTTAATTGTATAGGACTTTCACCTCCTTGGTTAAATTTGCATCTCTGTATTTTATTCTTTTTGTTGTGATTGTAGATGGGATTGTTTTCTTTATTTCTCATTCTGATAGCTTGCTGTTAGTGTATAGAAACACAACAGATTTTTGTATATTGATTTTTGTACCCTGCACCTTTTACTGTATTTATTATTTCTCATACTTTTTTGGTGGAGTCTTTAGGGTTTTCTCTATTTAAAATCATGTCATCCACAAATAGTGACAATTCTGACCAATGCTTTCTAATGCATTCACCTCACTTAGTGAGTTCTTCAGCTTCAGAATTTCTGTTTGCTGCTCTTTTGGAGTTCTAATTTCTTTGGTAAAGTACTCCTTCTGTTTATTAACCATATTCCTGAACTCATTAAACTGTCTGAGTTTTCTCATAGCTTGCTGAGTTTCTCCATGGCAGCTATTTCAAATTCTCTATCAGGTCACAGTCGTCTGTGACTTTAAGTTTGGTGTCTGGAGAATGGTCGTTTCTTTTTGCGATACCCTGTTACCATGAGTTTTCACTGTGCTTGTCAATTGCCCCTTTGCCCTGGCGTTTGGAGTACCTGACAGTTTTCTCATTCAGGCCAAGCAAGCTTTGTTCACTTTGATTCTAGGTCGAGGCTGGTAACTAGAGGCCTTTCTTCCGCTTCCCAGCGGGTGGCGCTATAGCACGAGGCCTTGTTTTACCTTCGGCGCTGCCTAGCTGATTGCGAGCCGCACTTTCCGCCTGCACCTCTTCTGCCCCGACCCCGCTCGATGAGCTACTAGTGGCCAGGGGATTGCTGGTACCTTGCTGTCGCAGGTGTTGCTGCTCATGTCTGTTGGGCGTCTGGATTGGGGTAGGGAGCCAGGGTCGCAGGCCTCTGACTTCCTCCAGGGTTGTTGAGTTCCAAGTCGCCACCGTCGGGGTTGAGGGTGCTGGGGCCCTGGGTGCCATTGCAGCAGGGGGGACCTGGGTCGTGGGCGCTGACGCTGGCGCTGCTCGGTTCCCTGTGATCATAGACACTGCAGCAGGGGGGTGGAGTAGCGTGTGCCATCTCTGCTACTGTCACCGGGTTCTCTGGAGGTATGGGTACCGCGCAGCCTATGGGGACCGGAGTCGTGGGCGCCTATCCCGCTGCTGTCTTTTGGGGGAAGGCGTATTTGGGTTGGGGCCAGGGTAGTGGCATCTTCCCCACTGCTACCCTCTTCGCTTCAGCTACAGGCTCAGCCACCACGGCCAAGCTGTTCACTGTTCTGTCTCCTCTGTGTTCAATCCACCCACCTTCATATGTACACCGTGTGAGCCGACTTCCTGCATTCTGGTATGAATAGGGGCACCTTTATTAGTTACAAGTGTCCCCCAGGTGTAGACGGAGAGAGAGAAAAGGAGCATCTCATTCTGATGTAACTGTGTTAACCTTTTGAACAAATAAATTTCTCTGGAAGTCACTACTGGCTCTTTATCAAAGCTAAACAATATTTCCAGTAATTAAGCAATTTCTTTTTAAAGTTCAATTTCTATTTTATTACTTAATAAGCAAGTAGCTACATTATGAATTAAGACTATTATGGCTTTCTTTCAGGAAAGCACAGGACTGTTCACAGGAATTAAAAATCTTGGTTGCACTTAGGGATCAGACCCATTGATTATTTTTCAGAAAGTCACATCTCAGCTTCATATTAATGTTTACATAAATTTACAAGGTATTACCCACTGAGTACCAGGCGAACTGGGGAAATGCAAATGCTGGTGGAGATTTTCCTAGCTCTTGTTCCGAACAATAATCTTAGTACACAGAGGTGGAAAAGGGAAAGGTAAAATAACCTACTCTAAGTTTTCCATCTAAATTTCTCAGACTCTCATACAGCCTCCTAGGCAACTTGGGCATGAAGAAACACCCAGGGATTTTGTCAAAGGGGCCAAGGCCCTGATTACAGTTGATTGATTCAGGAGATCTGAGGTGAGGTTTTAGGCCCTCTTAACAATTGGGGACAATAGTGCCCCGAGGGTGTTCTAAGACTCTGAGGCATGTGTCCCTCAGTGGAACACACTGAAAAACAGTGGGATTAGAAATCACTGGACGGTTAGCAAATGCACTGGCAGAAGTGGTGTACCACTCAGGTGTGTGGAGGTTGAGAACAACAACTGCAAAGGGAAAACAGCTTCAAAGTCAAAAAGGACTCAATATTAGCTTTAAGATAATTTAATTTTTTCAACTGAGCTCAAGTAGAGGTCCGGAACAACAGTCTGTGTCAGGCAGTCAGGCATGCTTCTGGGTTGCATTTGTTACGGAGTACTTCCCTGCCGGGGAAGAATTTGGCATCACGATTCAGCCTGGTCACCATTTACATAATACTAGTGGAGATTGGAGGGGGAAGGAGGGGGGGAAGGAGTTTATGAGGAGGGGACTCCCGGCTCTTGCAAAGTATGGGAAGTACTTAAGAAAATCCTACTGATTGTTCCTTGGCTGAGTGTTTTAGCCAATCTGCCTGGTGTGATTGCTCTTCTTTTAAGTCTGAACTAAGAACAAAAGCAATGCATTTCACTTCGGCTTCCTTTGTGGGTAGGGCACACAGACTGTTACATTATAAATGGGTCCTGATAAATACAGATGATTCAAAAATTTTAACGAAAATTTAACACGTATTTTTTAAATCGTTAGTATAAAATGAATGTCTAAGGAATGAGGATTGTGCATCAACTTCTGGGAATGTTCTGAATTCCAGAAGCAGAGAGAAACTATCTTTGAAAAATATTAGGCAACATCTCAAATTCTATTATAATGAGGCAATGCTAGTTCAGAAGGGTTGAAATAAGGGTACAGAAATATGCCCAACAAAGGTGGTAAAGCACACCCTAATGGGAAACCCAACCACCCAGGTGTCACAAGCTTCTCTCTACTAGTCTATTACTAAAAAGGAGCAGGGCTAAATGAGACACTGACAAGTCCTATGTACAGGAAGCCATCTGTGGGCAAAGCCAACTGGAACACAGATTCTGCATTATGAGCAGTATGAGATGCTAATCTCTTTTGACTGGGAGAAGGAAAAGTTTAAACATGTCACTCATACAATCCTGCATCATGCGGGACCTCCTGCTAACTTGGAACCTCATACTGGTCTCTTCTGAAACTTCTGGAAAGAACATTTTCAAGAACCCATCTCATTTAAGATCGTTGTTAGTCAAAATGAATAGAGTTTCAAGAAAGGTAATAAAAGCAAAAGAAACAGGAAAAATAAATGGCAGATAAGGATCCATCACCAGAAAAAATGTCAGCAAAAAACACATGAACATGTAGAACAATCATCTCATCACATAATCTAAATCCTTTGTAAGTTATCTAAACTTGGTTATAGGTAAGCAAATGGTCAGAAAAATTCTGGTTTAAAAAAATATGAAATACCTATCAGAAAAGGGATAACACCCTGAAAAATAAAAGGGTGTTTTGGTTATGTATTACCATGGAACAAATCACCCCAAATCTTAGAGGTATAAAACCATAACAAAATGGATGCTTGCGAATCTGCCACTTTGTTTGGGCTCAACTGAGATGGCTTATCTTTCTCTATGAGGCATCAGCTCTTGCAGTTCAAGTGAACTGGAAGATCTACCTCCAAAATGGCTCACTCGCTCATGTGGCTGGCGAGTTGGTACCAGCTGGTGGCTCAAAACCAAGTCAGATTTGTTGGCCAGGAGCTCCTGTCCACAGGGCTGCTTGGCCATGGGAGCTGCATATGTTTGCCATCATGGTAACTGGATTCTCAAAACAGTGTTTGAGCATCAGAAAATAGATGGCATTGGTCTGTGATTTTGTTTCACATTTTCCCAGTGAAGTTGAGAATCTTTCATGTGCTTGTTGGCTATTTGTATATCTCCTTTAAGAAATTTTCAAGTCCTTTGCTCATTTTTTAATTGGAATACTTGCCTTTTTGCTGTTGAGTTGTAATTTCATGTGAATTTGAGGATCGACTTTTCCATCATTGCAAAAAAGGCCACTGGAATTTTGATAGGGATTGTATTGAAGCTGTAGATTGCTTTTGATATATTGTCATTTTAACAATATTGTATCTTCCAATTCATAAACATGAGATGTATTTCAATTTTTTTGTCTCATTTACTTCAGTGATGATGTGTAGTTTTGCCAGTATTTCATTTCCTTTGTTTAAGGTATCCCAGTGTAGCCACACTGTAAACGCTCCACACCCATTAGTCATTTAGTAGCAGTCTCATTCATCAGATATACTGTCATGGTGTCACAGTGCTTGTATTCAAGTCACCCTTATTTTACTTAATCGCCCCAAAGAGCAAGAGCAGTGATGCAGGCAATTTGGATATGCTGAAGAGAAGCGGTAACGTGCTTCCTTGAAGTGATAAGGTACAAGTTCTCAACTTAGTAAGGAAAAAAAAGTTGTGTGGTGCCAAGTTTGCTAAGAGTTACAGTAAGGACAAATCTTTCCTCAAAACTGTGAATGAAAAAGAAATTCATGCTAGTTATGCTCTGGCACCTCAAACTACAAAGGTGATGGCCACAGCGTGTGAAAAGTGCTTAGTTAAGATGAAAAAGGCATTAAATTTGTGAGTGGAAAATACAATAGAAAACATATATAGTCATATATAAGCAAACCATTTGGTTCTATCCCTATTTTCAGGCATCCACTGGGGGCCTTGAAACATTTGCCCCTGGATAAGGGGGATGACTCTGTGTTCTCACTTCAGTCTGAAAAACTTTCTTTAGCATTTCTTATAAAGTGGGTTTTCCAAAAATAAATTCTTAAAATCTGAGCATGTCTTCATTTTGCCTTCATTTCTGACAGTTTTGCTAGATGTAAGATTCTTGGTTTTTTCCATTCACCAGTTTTGCATATCATCCCACTGCCTTCAGGCCTCCACTGTCTCTGAAGTCAACTGTTACTCTTAAATGAGATTTCCTTATACATAATATGCGGTTTTGTTTTCAAGATTCCCTTTTTATTCTGACGTTTGGGTGTGGATCATTCTAAGAATTTGCCAATCTTCTAGGATTAATGCTTTTCACTGAATTTGGGAGTTTAAGGCATTATTCTAATTTCCCGTTTTCTTCCTCCTCCCCTTCTGACACTCCCATTACACATGTTGATGATGTTCCATTTCCCACTGAAGCTGTTTTTTCCTCCAGTTCTTCAGATTGCAATGTGTTGTTGCTTGATCTCCACATTTGCTGATTCTACTGCAAGCGCCAATCTGTTGTGTCCCTCTAATAAACTTTTCATTGCAGTCATTGTACCTTCCAAGTCGAGATTTCCATTTGGTTCTGTTAAAATAACTTCTCTCTTAATATTTTCTACTTGATGAGTTACTATCATACTTTACCTCTGGCGTGGTTTAGTTTTAAAATATATAATATTTTATTATATAATAAACTGCTTTGAAGTTTGTCTGCTTCCGACACCTGGGCCCACTCAAGGCAGTTTGCTTGCTTGTTCCCCTTGAGAATAGGTCACAGTTCCCTGTTTCTATGCAGGTCTTCTGATTTTTTTTTTTGTTGAAAACTGGACATTTTAGATTATATAGCACCTAAGGAGACTCATCCTCCCCTCTCCCCAGGGCTAGTTTCAGTGACTTGGGTGGACTATTTGTTTTGTCCACTTACCCTGCAACTATACAGCCTCTGATGTCCTCTGCAGAACCTCCTCCCTCCAATCCCAGGGAGTTTTGTAGGGCTTTTACTGTTCATTTCTCTGATTGACTTGTAAGGGTTCCAGGTGGTCTGCTTCTATTGTTCTCACATTCTGCTACTGAGGTCCCCTAATTGCTGGCAGACTATTTTATTATTTTGACCAAGCCCTGGTACCTAACTGGCTGCACAGTTTGATCCAATTAAACTTGTCTTTGTGGCTTCCCTGGCCTGAGGGCTACTCTCAGTGGCCTCTTCCATTCTGTTCAAACTCCTCTCTGACACCGCCCTTTTGCTTGCTGCCTGGAGCTACCAGTCTTCTCTACTTGTCTTCCCGCACCCCCAACTCCAAGTCCCCTTTGTCTACAGCAGAATCCTTAAGATTCTCCTTCACTCTGTTCTAAATTAAGTCTGTCTCTATAGGGAATGTGAAGAAAGCTGCTTTTATA
Organism: Eonycteris spelaea; assembly: GCA_003508835.1. NCBI lineage: Eukaryota > Metazoa > Chordata > Mammalia > Chiroptera > Pteropodidae > Eonycteris > Eonycteris spelaea. Next base: position 1,466,381 of record PUFA01000304.1, on the reverse strand, counting down.
GGTTGCTTCTGGCACTGGGTGGATTTCTGTGCTACTCCCCTACCACTGGGGGTGGAGAAGGCAGCTTGCTTTTCTAGGAGTGATACCTGTGGTCCCACCAGTACAGCAGGGGGTGGTGGCCCTTGGTTTTCTCTGCATGCCCCTCTTTGTGTGGAACCTCCACCCTAATCACTATTGCTTTGGCTTCTGAGTAAGTTAACTATTAACCTTAACAAAGTTATGTATAAACAAGGGTAACTGTGATCAGGAAACAGTGTTCTTGGTCTGCCATTACTGGGGTCATGCTTTCCCCACAAGTGGGAACTGGGTGGATGAGAAATGCCACAGTTTGCTCCCCCTAGGGAGAAACTATAGGCTGAGGATGAGGCCTGTGGGGAGAAAGGGTGCGGGGTCACAGCTCAAATGCCAGACTCACTATTTGTACCAAGATTTAGTATTTTCTTGAATAAATGTTTCTGTTTGCTGTATGCTCTTATGACAATTTCCAGGGACTTCTTTAGAAATATAAAATTTAGCAGTTACAGTTGTTTCATGGAGTCTGTAGACCTTCTCATGCTACCATTCCAAAAGTGCTTCCTGATTTTTTTTAATGCATGTCTCACAATACAAGCTGTGAGGACCCTTAAATAAGGCAGTATGTTCACAACTGGAAAAAGCTTTCTCCTGCCATCAGCTGACTCAACATCAACATGCAGCACACAGAATAAATAAGCAGCTCTTTAATAGTTATTTAAATATATTCCAGAAGTGAAGAGTGTTGTTCATAATTCATTTATAAGTGCCATGTAAATGTTACTTGACCTGGTGTATAAAATAAATAATGTGTGAGAATTAGTCCTGGAATAGTTTGTTGAATTTCTATTTCCAATCCAGTAGATTAAAAACACAATTGTGAATGGTATAAAAGACAAAAAAATCATATTGCAATAAAAATCAATCGCAAAAATAGAGAATCCAGATCCTTCCCAGATCATTTAAGAACACAGATGTTTTCCTCAACTTAAACATGAGCTCCACACAGAAAATATTAAAGATGTCTTTTCGTGTGATGTGTGTAAAACTCCAGAATATTAGCACTAGATGACCAATGCATTGAAATTAACAGAATTTAGAAAACACATCTAATTCTAAAGTGAGCAGAAATAAAAAGACAATTTACAAAGAATTATAACTGATCTCTAATCATCATCAGAGTCCGAATCATATTTCTTTCCTCGGATAGTTTTCTTTTCCCACTTTGTGAAGTTTGTTCCAAATTTCTTTTGGCTCTGAAATGGTGGCTCCATTAAATTTCCACTAAAAACAAAGAAAATTTGAAAAGAATTTATCCTTGATTTAGTAGAGCTGGTATACTAAACTGCAAAAAATCTCTTTTCTTCCTCACTGTACCATATGGAATAGAGTAAAATTTTCTTTAAAATGTTGGTGTCAAGGAAGAGGTATATTATTCATATTGACAGTTAACGGTGGTAAACCTTATTTTGTACAACTAAATGTTTTAGATCAATGTTTTATTTTATTGTTAATTACTTACTAACATTTTCATACGATATACTAACAGAATTTCTGACTGAAAAGCATAGAAGGAAATTTAAGGTTTTTTTGCATGTGTTTTGGATATGCTGAACCTGTATTAAATGTTTTTCACTGTGAGAATGACAGAAAAATGGTGCTCTATTTTTGATAGTCTGTTATAACTGGTTTGATCCTGTTTAACATCTTTTAATGTTTAGAATTCTACAGATATCATCCAGACTCATGGAATTCATTATCATTAACCAAGAATTGATATGAAACTATTTCCAGTGATGCCTAAGAAATAAGATAATTTCTTCTTTCAAAAATATCTGAGAATATTCTTAGCACCTATATCTTGGTTTTGAATTATCATTTGCCACTGAAAGGAATCACAGCTTCTTGGAGACATAGCCAATTCTAGGGAGCGTACAACATGATCAGCCCTAAAACATCTTATTGGTACCAGAAAGAAAGTGCTCAAGCAATTACAGGGCCATGCCCATAGGACATAGAAGCCAGCATGAAAGGCGCTCTCACTGGCCAAACCTGGGGCAGTTTGAGCTTTCAAGTAAATAATAATAGCAATATACTATAACCCATTCTAATATGAATAAATAAAAAATAAGTTAATGTGAGATATGGAAAAGTTCTTCTTTAAATCACCATTTGGGCTGGTAGACAAAACTGGTTAACCAATGCTCAGTTATTACCACCAGAAATGAGACAAATCACCATGTGCCTCCTGATGTGTTGCTCTAAGAAGGAAGAACACATCATTTCCATAATATACCCATGAAAAAATGCATAATCCAAATCTAATCTTGAAACATTAGACAAACCCAAATTAGGGGAGGTTCTATAAAACACCTAGCTTGTACTCTTCAAAAACATCAGGGTACTGAAAAACAAAGACAGAGTAACAGCTGTTTCAGGTTAATGAAAATTAAACACATATTAACTACATTCAACATATTTTTTTGATATGGAGGACAATATTGGGACAATGGCAGAACTTGAATAAGGTCTGTAAATTATATAATAGTTCCTGTTTTAATTGTACTGGATTATGTAAGAAAATGTCCTGTTCTTAGAAAATACACACAAAAAACATTTAGGAGTAAAGGTCTAACACATTTACAACTTCCACTCAAATGGTTCTGAAAAAATTTTTATAAGTATCTGGAAAATGATAACTGTTTAAAATTGGGGAATATAGGTGAAGTGTATGTGAGCATTCTGTGTATTGTTTTCCAACTTGTTTAAAGTTTGAAATTAATTATTTTATTTAATAAATATTAATATTGTATTTAATACTAATAAAATAACACCAAAACTCCAAATTCAACTTCCATGAAGTAGGAAATGATTCAGGCATGTATAGGAGAGATTTAGTGAAAAGGAGGAAGGGAAGTGAAAAGATGAGAGAACTCTATTTATTGAAAGGCACTATGACTGTCAAATGACAACTGCAGTTTTACCTCTTATTCTTGCAAATTGAAAATAGGCACAAAAGACAAGATGATATACTCTAATTTGTGGAATCAGATAAATTATTTGTCTGAAGTGGCCAAAGAGATGAATGACAATGGGAAGTTGGATTTTAGATTGTTTTCAGACTGAGACTGTTCCCATATTAAGTAATTTAAGTTAAGCATGGAAATGAGATTCTATATATTTTATCAGATTCTACAGGGGAGATGAGAATCTCTACATTAAAAATCTAATGTTTGAAAATAGGTCGTTATCAATTTGAATAATTAGGGGAGACTTAATTCTGGAGTATCATTTGTGTTTCCAGAACAATACAGAATTAGATTCAAGAGGGTCTGTTAAGCTGAAAACTTTCATAGCTGGGTGTACTCCAAGACTGAATCTTATTCACAACTCCAATTTCTGCTGTGACATCATGCTAATGATTTATATTTTAAAAAACAAGCTCTTCTTTTGTGAAAATTTTTCTACAATTCAGCCAAAAGATTTTAGTTCTATAAAATAAATGCTAACATAAAAACATCCTCTCTAAATAAATCAACTGCATATGTGAGTTAAAATAAATCCACTGTCCTGTTAGAAGTTACCTGTAGTTGAGGATGTCAGAACAACCGAGCCTCCATTCTAAAGTTTCTGTGGTGAAGTCATCTGTATTTCCTAGGTCAGTGAACCCAACGATGTGATCTTGTGTCTTTCCATCCTTCACTAGTGCTAGTGTGGGGATGACTTTGATGCGCAGCCTCTCACAAAGGAAAGGTGCCTTTTCCACATTTAGCTTCAAAAATTTGGTCTCAAGATGTTTCTTGGACAGTATCACCAAATGTCGGTCTAGGATTTTACATCTGTAAATAACACCATATAGAAAATCAAAAGCTAAAACCACAGATTTCTTTTTTAACATAAATGTCATTAAGGCACATCTAATTTCATAGTTTTTCTGAGTCTCATAATTCAGCAGCCAATCTGTGCTTGTGTTGGTTGACCACGTTTCCGTTTCGCAGGTCAAGCTACTCTATTACAAGAGGCAGAAAAACCATCTAGCATTCTAGAAAGTCAGATCTGCTCCAATAGTATTGATAACAAACAAAATATGCAATATGTGCAATAAGTTGTAAGTGGGTCAGGGAGTTGTTATGTTCATGGTTAGAACAAAAAAAATCACTGTCATTTCTCTCACGTGTGTTTCCTGGTATCTCACGCAGGGAGCATGAAGGGTGACTTGACTGGACTCAGAAAAGACTTCTCTGAACTGAAAATGTGCACATGGAGCCACATCTGGAAGTCACCAGGAAAGGCTGGATAGTCTTCTAAAGACCTCCTCCAGCTGTGCAGCTGTCAGCGAGAAACACAGTGAGGTTAAGGGCTGTAAATACGGTCATTAAGGTTTAAAGGAATGGAAAATACCAGAGGTAACCTTCAGTAAGCCGCCTTACTGAAGAGGCAAATGAAAGTAATATTTCCTTTAAAGCAGGATGTATTTTAAATTGGTCAATCCTCTAGTGTTTCTGGAACAGACTGCTGTGATAATTTTTTGAGCAATAGTTCTTAACCGTTGGTATTCATGACAACCAACTTTAAAAATATATAGATGAATTGAAATTCCTGTGAGTGAGCTGGGAAACAGGCAAGTGGTTCTCATGCCCACTGACGTGGAGAACCACTACTCTAATGACTAAGACAACAGATGCTTTGGAGTTGTTCTACTTGGTGCTGGGGGCACTTCTTGGTGTGGTTTTTGTCTGAATGGGGTTTGGGACCAGTGAGTTTCTTGTAACCTGGATGCTGTGCCACTTTCCCTATAAATTTTGTCTTTTCAGAGATCATCCACATGGTGTAGCAAGATTTCAGTGAAAACTGGAGGAGAGAACAAATTATTCAATAGTATCTGAATGAAGCTCAAAACAAATAACTGAACTGTTACTGGAGAAATATGTTTTTGAACATTTGTACATAAATCAACTCCTGGGTTTTACTGGGACCTATTTTTAATAAGGCAACATATCATTTGTCAATCCATTTTTTAAAATACAGAAGCAACATTTGTGGTATAGTTAAAATCGCATTAGGCTTAAAACCTCTGATCATTTAGTAACTGAGTGACATTAATCTTTCCGAGTCTTGGTCTCCACACAGGAAGCATAGGATTTATCCCTATTTACCTCAGTGGGTCACTAAGAATGTTCTAGTATTTTATACATTGAAGAATGCAGCCTATTATGTACTGACAACTTATAGATATCAAATTAATGGATAATTTAAATTTTGATTATTGTTTTGTTTGAAGGTAAGTACTCCTGGTGCTGCACTGTTTATGCACCGTCAAATACATTTACTGAGCACCTACAACATGTCAGCCACTGCTGCAGCAGGGCCAGAAATGTGGAGCAGTGTCCCACGTACAGGCAAACTCTCTGCCCTCATAAAACTAACAATCTAGTGGGTGAGGACATCCAATAAACAAGTGAACAAATAATATCAATCTTATTGACTGATATCACTGTATCACCTCTTTGTGTATGTTAGAGGGTGGCACTTAAGGAACGTGTGCCCATGGGAGATGACTGTGTGGCACAATGGCAGAGGGTTTCTTTGTTACCCTTTACCTTCCTAATCCCTTCCCTTACTTTCCCCTATTTTTCATTTTTATTTTCTTAGTAAGTCTCAGCCAATGAATCCGTGAAAGGTGTTAAAGATCAACTTGTTGGGTGGTGAGGCTGCGACACGGGCCAGGCAGGCTGTGGAAGTGAGAGAAGACGGCAAGGCTGAGATGAAAGTGACTGACGGAGGCAGTCCACTGGAGTGGAGGGCCAACAAACGGCAGTACTACGCTGCATCTGCAAAGTGCTTTTACACTGAATTCTAGGTCTGTTTCTATAGTTTGCTAATTTTTTAAAAAAACTAAAATCTAAATCAAAAAAAATATTTTTAAACACTAGATACTGATAAAAAAAATTTTTTTTAAAGACTTGCATCCTTTGGTTTAAGATATAACTTCTCTGGAGCTGATTCATTTTACAAGGGATCTGCTTCTGTAGAGAGGTTGGTTTGTAGACCTTGGTTGATTTAAGAGATCACTTTTTTCTTCCTCTAGCCAAGCCTGGCAGTTCCATTATGCTTCTGGTGAAAGGCCTGGCCAAGCTATTGTCTCCCTGGCTATATCATAATAGTGGGGAAAAAATATAAATAATTTTTGTTACATTGATAAAACATTTACATGTCTATTTCTAAGATGTTTTTAAAGTTAATGAAAATACAATTCAGAAACAGCCACTTCTATGGAAACATTCTTAATTTTTAATATGTTCATTTATTCTCAATTACTCTATTAAGTTAGTATATCTCACTTCAAATATCTCACCATGTTTAAAAAAAGTCGATGAAGGAAATGAAGTTACCTGAATGTGGAGTCTCTGTAGAAATGGCAAACCACTTTTTTACTCTCCTTGACTTCTTGAAAAAAGTCCCTCTCACTAGGGATTTCTCTGTATTCCCCATGTCCTTTTGAAAGCCATTCCTAATATGAAGAAAAGGGAAATATTATACATTTCAGGTATCTCTTTCAGTATCACTTTAGACTTTGTGTTAAAATCAGCACAATACTTTGTAACGAAGCCGATTTTACTTTGTAGAGAAAAGAATTCATTTTAGTTGATTTACTTTCCTAGGTTCCTGGTGTCAGTACAAAAACAATCTGTAGGAAGTGACCATCTCCACAGCATGGCTCATATTTAAGACAATTATGTCTTGGTAACTTAAAACATGTTTTCTTAGAACTTTGAAAACTTAAGACTCAAGAGACTTAGAATGGAAACAACCATTTCTTTGCACTCAAACAATGAAAATCAGAGGCATTTGGTTCAAATTACTACAGAGGTTTTAAAAATAATGCTCATGAGATAAAGCCAGTCAGCCAGTGGGGCTGGTGGGGTAGATTACTACAGCTCTGAAGCTTGGGGGCCTATTTGCTCTTTATGACCTTAGAGAGGCAGAGACCTCTTCTATACTGGCAACCAGTAGGGAGTATCTTAGGAAGAAAAAGCTGTCCACTCACATGGTGTCCAAAAACAATAAAGCTCTCAGGAGTCCATCTAATCCAGCTTCTCAAACCAATGTATGGACTCTTATCAACCACACCTGACAGGCCTGAGCCCCTACAGTCTTCCCTGTGGCAAGACACTTATCACCTCAACTGGAAGCTTGTTTCCTTTTTTGGAGCACTGGGCCTGCTGGCAGAAAGCATGACCTTGATTAATTGTTCTATCACTTACAAGGCTATGGATTCTAATAACTTTTCTGAGTCTGTTTCCTCATCTATAAAGTAGACATCATAAAGCAACTATCTCATCAAGTAGTTGTGAAAATAAGAAACCTGAAGGTAACTACAGAAGTATCTGGCATAGGTGCTTAAAAGAGCATTTGTATATGTACTACCTAATTTCTAGAAAGGTTTTCTCACGCTGAAGTGCAATCTCTCTATAACTCTGGTCCCAGCTTGGATCCAAGATTAGAGAGAAAAGTTCTAATCTCTCTTTCACATGTTAGCCCTTCAAATGTATCTTGCCTATGTCCTCCCTTCTCCACAATGAAATTTCCATTTCCTTTGAGAGTTTCTTGCATGAAATAGCATCTAGACTTCTAACTCTTCTGGTTGTCCTCATTCAGAGAACACAGTCTAATTCCTCCATGTCCTTTTAAAATGTCTGAATGCAGCCCTCAGGAAGTGGCCCAACTAGAAAGGGGCAGGAGCGCCATGTCCTGTCCTCCTCTGGGCCTGCACTAACAGCCCAGATGCAGTCGTGGTTTTGGTTTCCACTTCACACCATCTCACACTGAGCTGACACTCACAGAAAGCCGAGGTATCTTCCCCTTATGTGACAATTCCTTGGTAAAGCTTCTATAAACAGTTTAAACTCTCAAATACAACTCCGTAGTGACATGTGACATTTAGTGATGCCTTTCTTGACTGGCTAATGACATCTGTCCTTAAGAAAAGAGTATTTTTGTTTAAGAAGTTGCTACTGCATTATTTATTCTCATGTGTTTAACAACAGGCTGAAAGACCTGAACCTGCCCCAGTTCCTCAGAGGGAGGCCAGTCCACTCTGAACCTCACTGATGCATGGTACTTCTCCCAGGTCACTCAGCATAGCCCTGCGCTGTTCAGGTGGTTCCCTCCGCGAAGTGTGTGCTCCACAGGTACATGTGGATGTGATCAAGCAGGAAGGGCACAGATCACAATGGCCTGAGCCTACTTAACACCTGGCAGCGGGGCAGTGCCTGGTTCTCAGTGGCTGCCACCCAACCCTCTGGTGGGTTCTTGCTACTTCTCACCTTGTCCTTCTGCTCCCTACCTAAGGCCTACATCTCCAGCTGCCATAACAGGAGGAGGATGCTTGGCTGACTGAGGACTATTGATTAACATAGGCCGATTATGTGCTTCTTTCACTGTACCTTTTCCTGATATCCTCATGGATTAGAAAATCAAAATTCCTCTACAAGCTATGCTACTCTGCAAAAAGAAGAGCTGTAAAAACCATTAAGGCTTCTTGTCTACTTCTTCAGAAAATGTTTTAATGAAAAAGATATGCTGAAATGCAATGAAAACTGTAAAATATGGCTGAGTTAACTCTATGACAATTTAAAACTGATTGTGTATTGATTTTAAAAAGCCCCAAAGGCTGCCCACCTTGATTAGTTTTTAATTATTAATAATCAGACTATTGTTAACTGCTGACAACTTCATTTAAGATATTAATGTATGTTCCTCACTGCAAATCAGGTGGATACAGACTTTCTACAAAAATATTCTAGTTACTTTTTTTGGTTAAGCATTATTAATTCGTGGTGTACTGAACTGTGATCATGAAATGAGTTTGTAGCAGGATACGATCATAGGCCTTATATTAAGAAAAGGAGCCTGGTTTTCAAAACCACACACACACATTGTTTCAGAAAACTCAAAAAGTATAAAACCTGGAACTCAGTCACATTACAAAAGATTCGTACCTTTTGTAGCAGTTCTACTAAACAGTGAGGGTATAAACATTATTGAAAAGGTGCTATAGCAGCACAAAAACTCTATCTCTTCAGTAAAGTTAAAGCTTGTGTTTTAGACACTGAAGAGGAACCAGAGTGGGTGATAATGCTTTTCAATTTAACTTAAACCTATGGAAACACTTTTTGATCATAATTCAATTTACAGACTTTAACCCAACTAATTGTGATCAGATTCTTCAACTATGAGTCTTTCTACACTCATATTGTAAAAGGCCAAAAAGAATAGTGCTGTGGCCACCTTTCTCCTGTAACCCAGCCTTCATTCACAATGGAATTGCCTGCAACTTCTTCAATGTAAACCGCCTGAACAGCTTTTGTCTCATTTGCTCTGAGCACAGCTAAATTCTGAAAGGCATCACTAGCACCAGAAAGGGAAACTACTGACTCCTATTGCTGTCAGTGCCCTTCTGGTCCTCTCTCTCCTTAACCACACAAATTTGAGCTCAGAAAATGACCTTGGGCAGAATTTCTTTTGCCTAACTACAGGTTTACACAGTATCAGGCTAATTTTGAATGTGTCTTTAAAACTAACTTCTTTCCAGGCAAATTTTGAAGTGATAGGTACTTTGAGGTCAAAAAAACCTGAAAAATGAGGACTGAAATGTAACTGCTATCACATGTGTGTATACAAATTGTTAGGCGCATACTGTTAAAGCAATTTCAGAAAGCAGGGCAGAGAGGTTACTTGTTTCTGCTGCTGAGCTTTCCTTAGTGCCTCGAGTCTCTTCTCTTTGAGGCGTTCCAATTCATCCTCATCCATCTGATCCAGTTTCTGAAGTTCAGAATCTAAATGTTCTTCCACTAGTTTGGTAGTCTGAAGCAACTGATTCTCCAGGACTTTTGAAAACATGTCGACAGATGCATTAGCTTCCATTCTTCTAAGTGGTACAGTTCAGTCTTGCTGCTGGGGAGATGGTTTACAAAGTTAAAAAGTACCAACAATAGTACGATTTTATCTCTTATTTTCAAAAATTTTAGCAAATGTGTAATTTGTCATCCATAAAGTATGCTGCCAACAACCAAACACTTTAGTGAGCCTTAAGAATTTTTCTTTAGTGTTTTAAAATTTAAGTTTCAGTAAATTATAATCACACCACTCAAAAACTAATTAGAGCAAAGTTTAGCTGCTCCTGATTTAGTTTGTGTTTTACTGTTCTAAAGCAAAGACAAGTCTTTAAAACCATCAGCAGACAAGAGAGAAATAAGTGGTTGGAGTTATATTTGTGATTTAGTGACAATCAGTGTTTCTCACCAAAGGAAAGGGAGGCAAAGCAGAAGTGACTGTGAACAATGATAATGTTTAACATACATACCAAATGCTGTTTCAATACAAAACAGAGTTGAGCAGAGACATGTTTTTCATGGTCTCTGCTTCAATGAGTTTTGTTTTGTTTTTTTTTTTTTTTTAACTCCTAAGACAGTCCAATTTATGCAAAGAATGGCTCCTGGTGTTCCCTAAGGTTTAGTTTCCACTCACTCCTGTTCTCCCATTACGTAACAAAATCTATGAGGCCACAGAAACTGATATTGGTATTGATTTTCTGACACTCAGCATTCTTAACTTTGATGTAAAGCAACGCAACACTCTATTAAAAAGAATATTGATTTTCTATCATTTTTTTATGTAAGTTAAAAAAATACAATTCCTATTAGAAAGAACTATCTCAATTACATCTTTTTAAAAAACGTAGTGTATTTTCCACCCACAACAATCAGATGGCAATTTTATATTTAATCCTGAGTTATTACCACAGAAATATGATTTATAATTTGCCTGTCAAAGCAGGAGGCTGTTGCATCCCAACTATGATACATTTGCAAACACTAACAAAGCACTTAAAAAAATCTGAATAGGTCTACGGCCATGTCACCCTGAACAACCCCAATCCAGTCTGATCCTGGAAGCTAAGCAGGGTCGGGCCTGGTTAGTACTTGGATGGGAGACCACCTAGGAAGATCAGGTGCTGTGGGCGTTAAAAAAAAAGAAAAAAAATCTGAATAAATTGTGAACTCATCCACTCGGCTTCTGACACATAGCCTGGTCCATGAAGACCTCTATATGTTGAACTGAAAAAAATAGTTTTCCAAATGATCCATCCAATCAAAAAATGGGCAGAGCACCTGAACAGACAATTCTCTTTAGAGGACATACAAATAGCTATTAGGGAAATGCACATCAAAACCACAATGAGATACCATCTCACACCTGTTAGAATAGCTATACTCAACAGCACAAGTAATAACAAATGCTAGAGAGGACACAGAGAAGAAGGAACCCTAATACACTGCTAGTGGAACTGCAAATTGGTCCAGCCATTATGGGAAACAGTATGGAGGTTCCTCAAAAAACTAAGAATTGATCTACCATATGATCCAGCAATCCCTCTCCTGAGTTTTTATCCTAAAGTTTTTATCCTAAAATATCCAAAAAGATATTTGCACACCGATGTTCATAGCAGCATTATTCACAGTGGCCAAGGCATGGAAGCAACTGAAGTGTTGATTGGCTAAAGAAGCTGTGGTACATATATACAATGGAATATTAACTCAGCCTTAAGAAGAGATGAAATACTGCCATTTGCGACAACATGGATGGACCTCGAAATAATCATGCTAAGTGAAAGAAGCCAGATTAAAAAAGTTGAAAATACATGATATCACTTATATATGGGATATAAACATAAAAGCAACAGATGAGCAGGACAAACAGAGACACATGGACCTAGAATATAGACTAGTGGTTACTAGTGGGGTGAGGGAGCAGGGGAGAGGTAAATGGGGTAAAGGGGATCAAATATAGGGTTTAGGAGGAGGGTGAAGTGGGTAAAGGGGATCAAATATATGGTAGCTGAAAGAAACCAGACTTTGAGTGGTAAATAATAGAATATACAGATATCAAATGATAATGTACACCTGAACATTATATAATTGTATTAACCAGTTACCCCAATAAACTTAATTAAAAAGAAAAAAAGAAAAAATAGTTTTCCAAGCTTTACTTCTGATTCCTTTTTCTTCACAGGAAAAACAGTTGAAACGCACACTTACTTTTATCTTTGTATCCCCAGAGCTAGCAGTGCCTAGGTCACAGCAGGTGCTCAAAAATGATTGTTAATCTTGAAAGAACCAAACTGTTAGTTTCTCAAAAATGCTATAAAATTTTTAAAGACTTGTATTTTAAATATAGTAAAAGAATTTCACACTTCCTACTTTCCAAGAAAACTATCAGTGAGATTGTGATCCTCTCTACTGGGGGTGAATGAGGCAGAAAATTGGGTATTAAACCCTGACTTGCATGTCAGACTGTTCTTATTTGGGCACAGCGGATGCTCATTTCTGGAGTTTCATAGATGAGCTCAGTATTTAATGCTGGGAAGGGTAACTGGGAGCAGAATCGATTAACAAGAATTGCTCCGGGGTCAGGTGGTGGTGTTCGCCGCATTTAGAAAGGGGAGAAGAGGTAGTTTAGTGATCCTGATAACTTTCCATTCTTCAAACCACAAGTCCCTAATTCTTTTTTCAGTTCAACTGGATTGGTGGCAAGGGATTTATCTTCAAATTACCTAACCATTTCCCCGATCCCCCTAAGTGCACCCTCTAAAACAACCAAGAGGCCGTCCTAGCTAGCTGTACCCCAGATATCTTCTCAAAAGTATCCTCGCCACACCCTGAGCCCGCCGGAACAGATGAGCGCAGAGTTCAGGTGGCCCCGACTTCCACGCCTCCCAAGGCGCAAGCGCCAAAGCCGCCTCTGCTGCACAGACCCCAGAACCTGGGCCGCGCCCCTCCTCCGCTACGGCCAGGTGTGGAGCGGCGATGTGTCCATTAGCACCGGGATGCGATGGCCGATTTTTCCACACCAGCTCTGCCTCACCTGAGCTCTCGGTGATACCTGAGAAGTGACGGACCAGCAGCTCCGGAAGAACAGTCCACTTCGGCTTCAGCCTCGCATCAGCTGCGACCGTCAGCGAACCGGCCGTCACTTCCGCCTCCTCTTTGGTTGAGGCCCTTTACGCGATACAGCTTGCGACGCCCGAGAATGTGAGAGGACAAGCGGTGGGGCGGGCGGCGAGAGCTTTTGCGTCTGCGCCTTCCCCCACAGCTGCCGGAAACCCAAGGTTTCCGGTCCTTTGCCTTCCACCGGGTAAACCGCCCAGGGCGCGGGAGCAAAGTATTCTGGGAGGCGTAGTTTCTTAGTGCTCAGCCTGGAATTGTCTGGCTCTCTTAGGCTCTGAGCCTCGGTACACATAATGTTACGTCAGAAACGAGATAGCTACTCTCCTGTTCTGCAGTGACAGTCCAACTGCGTATCCATCCTGTTTATTGAATATTTTCCTTTTAAAAATGTTGTAGCTAAGCAGATCCAGATAGTGGACATTTTCACCACCCTCGTAGGTTCCTTCGTGACTTCCCTGACACAGGTTTTTAGAACTTGCTCTCTTCCACATTAAGACCTATTTTGGGGACAATGACTGTGTCTTTGTTTTAATTTTTTAGTGGCTCTATATATTTCCTAACGTATGGATCTTACTGAGAGGCCCAATTTTGTCCTGGATGTATTTCCCTTGGAGACAACCAAGTTAACGGTGGAAGGGAAGCTCAAGGCCTGCCTAACTCTGACCGAGCTCCAGTTTCCCCAGTCTACATTCCCGGACCGGGAAAAGGCCAAGTGGGGGTATTCAGAGCCTTATTGTCCACCTCTGGATTCTAGAACCTGGAAACCGGCGCGGTGCGCGACAGACGCTTGCGCGAAGGGGGCGCTCGGGCTCTCGCCTTCTCAGGCGAGACAACTGGAGACGCTCTACCCGAAAAGCAGCTCTCGATGAGCCGCGCCCTGCGTCCCCACGCCGAGGCAGCTGGGCGGTGCGCTTGCGCACTGAGAGCTCACACCATATGTGCTCTGTCCCAGTGCGCGGGTCTGTGGAGAGCCGGGTACGAGAGGCGGCAGCGCCGAGGGGACGCAGCCGAACGGACATCAAAGTCGGCCGGCGGAGAGTGGGTCTGTGAGAGACCGATTAGAAGGGCTGGGGCTCCGAGCTCCGCTGTTACGCGATGGGGAAGAAACAGAAAAACAAGAGCGAAGACAGGTAGCCAGCGGCTGGGTCCACACGGCGGCGGCCGGCGCGGCTCAGCGGGTCGCGAGGGTCCCGCTGGCGCGGCGTGGACCCGGGTCGAGGCTCGAGACCGGCCCCGTGGGGCACCACCGGGCCTGGGCCCAGAGTGGGAAGCGCGGGTCTGAGACCCAGTTGCGGGCGAGCGCAGAGGGCCTTGGCGCGGACGAGTTCTCCCAGCCTAGACAGTCCCAACGCTCACCTTCGCCCGGCCCGAAAAGAAAAGGTCTCCGGCCTGAGAAGTGGAGCAGTGGTTTTGGGTTCCCCGCCTCGCGGGAGGGGCTCCCAGCGTGGTCTGGGCTTGTGGGGGTGGTTTTTGTGGCGTTACAATTGGTGAGGGTCAGGAAGAGGTCTCTTTACACTTCGTACCGGTGAATGTTTGGAGAGAGAAGGGAGTTGGAATCAGCTGTACTTACAGCCAGGTTTTTTCACTCTTTGAGCCGCTCAAGGTGTGTTGGAGGCGTTTAGTACCTAACTCCCTCTTAACTTCATCTGATTTGGATACTGCTCTGAATTATTTTAGGACTGACTGTCCAGACTACTTGCTTTTCGCTCTCCTTCCGGCCTTTTGGCGATTTCTGTGCTCTCTAGCACCTCCCCTAATAAAGGAGGAGGACATGAAACAAACCAACGCGGGTCACTCCGTTCTAATCACTTAAAAGGGTTTTTTTGTTTGTTTGTTTTTTTTGTGGGGCTGGGCGCGGGGATAGGGTAGGGAGCGGGAGTGTAAGGATGTGTGTAGGGTTACATACCCTGAGATTTTAGGAGCTTTTCTGTGTGTCACATCCCATTGAGTCTTTTACTCTTCTCATTGGAAGAATTTACTTTTTGGAGTGAACATCTGTTACTTTTCACCTTTGTACACCACTGACCAAACTTAGTTTAAATACTAGCGGGAGAGTAAAATACAACAAAACAAAACTCCAAACCTGTGATAGTTCATTCTGACTCAAAACGGATATGTGGTTTTGAAGTTAAAATAAGATTACTAATTATAAATTGGAATCCTGGATTATTTCCTCACCTGGCACTCATCTAGTTGATGAGTGGAATTAAAAGATGCCAAGGTATGTCTTGTATTTCATTTACAGGTCTACTAGAGGAAGTTAATTGGTTTGAAGAATAAAGCTTATTGTTAATCAAACCAAATTAAAACAGAATTTTGGATGATTTAATGGGACAAAACTTTATCTACTTTTGACAGGATGTTTTGATGAGTAGGGAATTTTTTTCAGCTGTACACCAAATATGAGTATAATAAAACTTGTACCAATTATCCTGCTTCAGTCATTGTTATTACATGACCAATCCTATTTCATCCACCTGTTGAATATTTTAAAGCAAATTGAGGCCTTTTATGTGTAAATCCTTCAGGTTTATCTGAAAGATAATACTTGAGGGAGAACACAGCTGTGGAAACAACATAAAACATAACCACAATGTCACTATCAAGGCTAAAGAATATGAGCAGTGATTTCTTAAATAGTATCAAATATCCAATTTTCTAATTTCACTGTCTTATAAAAAAATTTAACAGTTGGTTCGTTTGGTTCAGAATTCTGTTCTTTAGATTAAAAAGTACATGTATATTATTAGTTTTTACTTTTCAGGCTCTTTCACAGTGGAAAAGCTATTCAGAGGAGAGAGATTTATTTTCTGTGTATTTCAAGAGATGTGTGTCTCAACCAATTCATAAACATTTTCATGGACGATATAAAGTTTAAATTGCAAACACAGGAGCCTGTTGTTAAATGATTGGTTTGGTAGGGTAGATATAATACTACTGTTTTTTTTACCTGGCTCAGACTGATCTGTAGTCTTTATTTTTGGGTCTTATTCATGGGAACTCGGTGGCAGCAAAATTGAAAAACATTTACTTTCTTATATCACTTTTTTTTTTTTTTTAATGCTTCATGGACTCTTTTGCTTGAATGCCTTTCAAATGTACCCAAGAAATCCTAGGGTTTTGCAGAGGGCCCACTTTGCTCAGAGCTGCTTGGCCTTTTTACTCTCATTCCACATAAGATGTTGGAGGGGTGAGGAGCAGGGACGTTTCACTGCTTTGTGAGTTAGTTTTAACAAGGCAGACTTCATTTTATTGTGGTTCTCCGGTACTGCTGTTTTTTACACATTGAAGGTAGGACACAAAAAGATTGATTCCTTAATGGCCCAGTTGATGGTTAGCATTTGTTAGCAATGAAATATTTTTAAATTAAGAAATGTATATATCTTTTTAGATATAATGCTATTGTACACTTAATGGGCCACAGTATAGTGTAAACAAACTTTTTTATATGCTTGGAAACCAGAAAGTTCATGTGACTTGCTTTGTTCTAACATTTGCTTTATTGTGGTGGCCTGGAAATGAATATTTGTAAAAGGAACAGAAGCACAGACTGGAAAGAATGTCTAGGAGAAAGTCCTATTTCAGGATTAATATTCTTGTTTGTGTAAAATGAGATTTATCTGGTTTTCCTCTAGTATAAAGATCCCCACTTTTAAAAATTTTATGTTCATCTCACCTCCCCTTCTTTTCCAAGCTATTGTCAGCCTAGCCTGTTTCTCATCAGGTGGAACTGGGTGAGAAATGAGCAGCTATGTATCTGTTATCAAGACAAGGCCCTGAGCCACTTTTCAGAAAAAGGTGTCCTGTTGGAAAGGACATAAAATACTTGATTGTTTCAATCCTCTTAGCCTTATATGTAATTAACCTTTATTTTAATTTTTTAACCACTGAATGTTCATTTAAAATTAGGTTTTATTTAATCTGAGCATTTGGTTTTATTCAGATAGCATATGTCTTGTTACATTCGTGACTGACCTTTGTTTAAAGACTAAATTGTAGAATTTTGTTCTAGCTTGTGTAATTCTGAGAATGAGGTTATAATAGTGTGTTTATTTAGCAAGTTTCCCTGACTTTTAATTTGGGGAAACTCTTGAGATGAGGGATAGGATTTAATATTTACATATCATACAGAACATAAGGCAAGTATTTTCATTTCTTCCTAAGACGTTTTCAGTTACCAGTTTACATAATGGGACCTTATGGGAGCTTGTGTGCTCTAGCGATGTCCTTTTTCCATTTACACAGTGTGATGGAGGTTCTCTTCTTGATGTGTGCAGAGAAGAAAGGGTCTGGACTATCTAGTCAGCCTCCAGATCTTCATTCTGGTTCCTTTTTTGGTTTGGATCCCCTAAGTACGGTAGTTATATTTTTCAGGTTAGAAGGAATCTGGTGTGTTATCTTAATGGGATTAATTACCTCCCCGAGGATATAGAAGGAAGGAAGATAATTATTTCACCTATCCTAGTGTCAGATATTATGGAGGTGGGAATGTCATTCAGGAACTAGAAGATTTCCTGGGGTAGTTTCAGTATCAGATTATTTGTTGCGGTGATTCTCTACACCAGTGGTGAGCCAGAGTTAGTGACTCCACTATTCTTTGCTTTTAACTACAGATAAGATTCCTTTCATTACTGGCAACCTCTTTTGGAGTTCTGGCTCTCTGAGATCGCTGGTTAGATGATTGCCCTGGTGTCAGACGTTCATCCTGGTCAGTCAGGGTAGTGTGGTCCTTCCCCTCTGATAGAAAACATGGTGATCTGCTCAAGGTAGGAGGAGCCATGAGTATAGCAGGTACTTCAAAACTTCCCAGATAGGGAGTGGTCCAAGTGGCAAATAATCCAAATAGTGTAATTCAACAAATGAATTTATTTCTCATTGGTATATATTTGAATTAATTTAAAAACCTCTATACGCATACTTTAGACCAGAAAAGTGCATGATCTGAGAATTTTCTTGGCTTATCATGTTTTTACAGTGATACTTTAGGAAATTGATATGTGGAAGAGGAAAAAAGGCCTAGTTTGCTATAAATGAATAAGAAAGATGATAAACATGTATTATTAGCATATACTATGCCAGTGATCTCTCGGGTGCTGATGCAGCTGCCTTTGATGTTACTTGTCCACCAGTTGTGCTTGTATACTTATCCTAAACTTATTCCAGTCTTGCAATTTATAAGGTGGGCAAAGCATTGTTTAACTGAGCAATTGAATGTCAGTGGTTAGGTTAAAATAGAAATTCTCGGACTTTTTGGTCCTAGGATCCTGTACATTCTTAAATTGCTAAGGAATTCCAAAAGGTTTTTGTGTATGTGGGTTATAACTATCGATACTTAACCATATTACAAATTAAATGGTCTTAAAATATTAATTAAAAAAACATTACATATTAATAAATAACAGTCATTTTCAAAAAATGAAAAGAGTGGTGGTAAACATTTTTGCATACCTCCTTACTGTCTGGTTTAGTAGAGGATAGCTTGATTTTCATCTGCTTGTGCATTCAGTCTGTAGCAGTATCATACATGTGGCCTTTGGGAGACTCCACTGTACAGTATGGAGAAAACGAGAATAAGAAGGCTAATATAAAAGACTCTTAGTATTATCTTAAGAGTGGTTTTTAACCCTTTGAATTAATTTAGACCCCCTGAACAGGTCTTGGTGTGACTGCTTTGAGAACTGCCGATTTCGGGATTCTCAAATTGGATTTAGGCTTTTATAAAATATTGTTCAAGCTGTTTGACCATCATTAATGTTTGCTCAACATGTGCTTAGAGTGCTTTGAGAATCACTCAAGGACAACTTAAAACATATGTTAATACTCTTGATATTTTACCTATTTATGATTTTTAAAAATGTGATAGGTGAATTGAACAAAGTCTACTAAGAGTCTCTTGGGGTTGAATCTTTATGATGTTGACTCATCCCATTCAAGAAATGTCTTGAGTATCTATTAAGTGCCAGATACTATTCTAGGTACTGGAAATATAGTGGTCAACAAATAATAATGTGACATGCTTCTCTATTTGGTTAATTTAATTGTCTCAGTAAAATTTTATTTTCTTCACTTGAGTCTTTAGATATTTCTTGTTAGGCCTATTTCTAGGTATCTTACAGTTTTGGTGGTTGTTAATGTAATTTTCTATTTTTTGGTAAGGAAAACTATTTTTCAAGGTGGTGGTTTTGTATCTGACAACTTTCTGAATTCTGTTATTAGAAGTAGCTGTGTAAAGGATGAGGACTAAATTGTGATTAGGTTATCAGTTTGCAATATCTTAATAGTAAACTAGAGAGAGCAGGGAGAAGATTGAAGACATTACAGCAGCATTTGAATGTTTTAGTGACACACAGATGACTTCTTTTTCCCTTCCTTTCTAATTCAATGCCTTGTAACATATGTACTGTTGAGAAATTATAGTATAAAATAAATGAGTATTTTGAATTCTTATTAAACACTATTGTAATAATCACAGTATACTACTTGTCCTATCAGTAACCACAATATTTACATAATTTTAATAATGAAAAAAAACGTGTAGAACCAATAAGCACGCTGTAACTAGTTTGAGAATCTGGGCGAAGGAGAAGGAATATAAGATCTAAGAACTACTATATAACATATAGAAGAGGAAATGGGATCTAGCATAATGTACTTGAGGCTTAGAACCTCTAAGCTACTAAGCCAAACCTGACTAAGGAACCTATGGTTTTTACTGTGCTGTGTACTACGTGAATTAAGAAATCCTGATATCCTGAAATACAGACTTTAAAAATTAATATCTACATAGGATCTTTACTGGTGAAGCAACTGTTAAAGATTAAGAACTTAGGGAGGGAGAATAGGAAAAGGACAGCCATTATCTTTCGGTCAATCAGTTCTGAATTTCTTTAAAGAATTTCTCTTAACTTTAATTGAATAACTACCTATCCCATAGCCTGTCTGTTTAAAGCTAAAGCAGTGGTGATTTAACATTTCATCCTTTTGCATTTCAGACATGGTACATACAGTTGCAATGTGTTCTTGCAGAGGAATCTTTACTTTCACCCAGGCAGCAGTCATTTTTTTTAGAATCATTGGTTTTCATCCCTCTCTTTGGTGATAGAAGTATACTTTCTAACTGATACATAAAATGTTTGTTTGGTTTTACTGTTTCTGAAACTTCATTCAAACCATAACCTTTATAGCAGTTCCTAAAAGTACAGCTGAGTATTCTTTTAACTCAAATTTATGTCATTAGATTTCAGGTACTGAACTCTGGTGGAGCTAATAGTTGTTACTGCCATTAGAATTTCTTCTAAGTCTAGAATCCCATGTCCTGAGTTTCTGTTATGTGGATATATCATGTTTTATTACCCATTCATCAGTTTAATGGATCTTGGGATTTTAATTTTTGGCTCTTAAGAGTAATAACTACAATAAAATCCCTGTACACGTTTTTGTGTGGACATAACGTTTTCAGTTCTTTGGAGTATATACCTAGGAGTGAAATTTCTGGGTCATAGGGTATCTCCATGTTTAACTTTTTCAAAAACTGCCAAGCAGTTTAACTTTTTTGGGGGGGAACTGTTGAAGCTGCTGCTCCATTTTACATTCCAACCAGCAACATATTAGTTACAGTTTCTTTCCATCCTCATCAACACTCATCATCTGACTTTTTGATTACTGTATTACCATTCTGGTGGGTGTGAAGTAGTATCTTACTCTGATTTTGGGTTGCATTCCATGATGGTTTAAGATGTGTTTCTTGGAGATTTGTGTATCTCATTTGGAGAACTGTCTATTTTGATCCTTTTTCCATTTTTCAATTCAGTTATTATTTAGGAATAAGAGTTCTTTATATATTCTAGATACCAGTCCTGTATCATGTATGAGTTGTAAATATTTTCTTCCATTCTGTGGGTAGTCCTTATTTTTTACTACAGGAGGTTGTCATTTCACTTTCTTGATGGTGAAATGTAGCACAAAGTTTCTAATTTTGATGAAGTCTTATTTTTTTGATTGCTTGTGTTTTTGGTATCGTATCTAAGAAACTAAAATCGGATCCAAGGTAATGAAGATTTACTATGTTTTCTTCTAGTAGTTTTAGCTCTTATATTGAGACCTTTGAGCCATTTTGAGTTAGTTTTTGCATATTGTGTGAGGTAGGGGTCCAGCTTTATTCTTTGCATGTGAACATCCAGTTGTCCCAATAGCATTTGTTAAAAAGACTGTTCTTTCTCTCTAATTCCTCGTCAAAATATGTGTAGGGGTTTATTTCTTGACTCTCAATTCTGTTCCATTGATCTATATGTCTGGCTTTATGGGAGTAGCACACTGTCTTGATTACTATAGCTTTGTATTGTTTTGAAATTGGGTATTGTGAGTTTACTTTGTTCTTTTTTGAGATTATTTTGGCTATTCTGGGTCTCATATTAAAATTCAGATTTTAGGATCAGCTTCTCAATTTCTGCTCCCCCCCCCGCCCCCACACAAGCAGCTGAAGTTTTGATTGGTGTTGAATTTCACCTGTAGATCAATTTGGGGAGTATTGCCAATATTATACCTTCTGATCCATAAACGTGGGCTGTCTTTCCACCTATTTAGGTTTTTGGTTTCTTTCAATAATATTATAGTTTCCAGAGTAGATTGGCACTCTTTAAAAAATTATTCCTAAGCATTTTTTATGCTATTGTTCTTATTCTCTTTTTTTCTTCTTTTTACCACCTACAGCACCTGGTATTCCTAGTTGGTCTCCCATCCAAGTGCTAACCAGACCTGACCCTGCTTAGCTTCTGAGATCAGACAAGATCGAGCACGTTCAGGGTGGCATGACCATAGACTATACTATTTTCTTAATAGAACTCTTAATTTCATTTTCAGATTGTTCACTGTTAGTGCATAGTTTAAATGCAATTGATTTTTGCATATTGATCTATTCTACCGTCTTAATGAATTCATTTATTGTAATGATCGTTTTGTCTTTTGTGTGTGCATTAGAATTTTCTATGTACACGGTCATGTCATCTTCAGGTTCAGATGGTTTCCTCCTTTTCCAATCTAAATGCCTTTTATTTGTCTTGCTTAAAGCTCTGACTAATCTTGCAGTACAGTGTTGACTAGAAATGAGAGTGGACATCCTTGTCTTATTTCTGACCATAGAGGGAAAAAGGCTTTCAGTTTTTCCCCATTACGCATAATGTTAACAGTGTTTTATTCCTAGAGGCCCTTTTTCAGGTTGAGGAGTTAACTTTCTATTCCTAGTTTGTTGAGTGTTTTTACCGTGAAAGGGTGTTGGATTTTGTTAAATGCTGTTTCTCCATCTATTGAGATGTTTGTGTGGTTTTGTCTTTTATCCTATGTATAGCTGGTGGATCCTATTAATTGATGTGTTGAACCATCCTTGCAGTCCTGGGGTAGATCCCTCTTGGTCCTGGTGTGCAACACTTTTTATGTTTTAGAATTTAATTTGCTAGTATTTTTGTTGAGGATTCCTTTTTTTTTTTTTTTTTTTAACTTTTAACCTTTCTATATATTACTTGTTTTAGGTCTGTCTTTTGGTAAACAGCATAAAATTGAATTTCTATAAATCCAATTTAATAACATCTTTCAGAGTGTAGTCATTTAACATTGCTTGTGATT
Organism: Eonycteris spelaea; assembly: GCA_003508835.1. NCBI lineage: Eukaryota > Metazoa > Chordata > Mammalia > Chiroptera > Pteropodidae > Eonycteris > Eonycteris spelaea. Next base: position 1,443,741 of record PUFA01000304.1, on the reverse strand, counting down.
CATGACGTATTTGACCTTTATTCAGCCATCCTATTTTGTTTTTCATTTGTGCCAATTCTGCTATGCTTTATTTTATTCCCCTGCTCCTTATCCTGAGTTAGAATTTATATATGATTTTTCTATATTTTTAAGTGGTTAGACTTGAAATTTTCCCTTACATATACATAGTATTTGATACCCTATAGAACAGTACAAGGAGAGTAGTTATTGTCTAGTACTTGAGTTTTATAGTCTCCCACTTCAGGTCAGTGACTTGTCACTTAAAGTTGGATGCGATTTTCCTTAAAGGCATTGCTTGTTAGGACTGAACCTAGAAAAAAATAGGCATGTGTTTAGTGGATTTTCCATTATTCTAAGAATTTAATTCACTCCAAGGTCAAGGTCATTATGAAAAGTGATTTCCTTTTTTAGACACATTAATAACTCACAAAAGTTTTGAAGAAATTTTGGGAAGGCACTTTACCAAATTCTGGAAATTATGAGTCAGGTTCCTGATGTGGACCGAGGCTGGCTTTTTGTTTATGTGACTTTGCAACTTTTTTTAATTAAAAAATTTTAACTTTTATACAGATATCAAGCACACAGAAAAGTTGAGGGACTAGTATAATGAACCCCCATATACTCATCTAGATTTAGTCATTACCAGTATTTTTGTCCCCATTTTTGCAATTGCATTTTATTTTAGACATCTTGACATTTTCTCTACAAATCTTTCCTTATATAACCACAGTAACCTTATCCTATCTAGTACAATTATGCAAATTCTGTAATGTTTAATGTCCAGTTCATACTTCAGATTTCCAGCTCCACCATAGTTTTTTATTTTACAGTTGGTTTGTTCAAACCATGTTGCAAACAAGGTTCACACTACACTTCTTTGTGGTATATAGCTCATCATTTTTAAAAGTTGCACTTTTATGATAGGTATCTAGCTAAAATTATATTTTTTTCTGTGTAAATATTATCTTCTCATTCTCACCTTGAACTTACTTAGAATTCTCAAAACTTGGCTATCTCAACCTATTAGTAGTGGAATGTAGGGGAATTTAAAGAGAGACTTATGTGTTAGCTGCATTCTGTGCTATAGTTTGGTTTAAGGACAAAGTCTTTTTGCAGGCCTATAAATTGATCACTCCCGAATGATGAATAAAGTGTTAGTGTACTCGTGTTCAGGTTGGTATGAAATAAGTAATCAATTCGTGGTTTGTTTTTTGGGGGGAGGTGGGATGAGGGGGAGGTGGGTGAAATTCTCATAACAATTACCCATTTTAAGTGCACAGTTGTTGGCATTTAGTACATTCACACTGTGGTCTCCAGTGGGTGAAATTTGCATAACATGAAATTATCCATTTAAAATACACATTCTGTGGCATTTAGTACATTCACAATGTGGTGCAGTCTCCTCTATCTAGCTACAACACATTTTCACCACCGAAAACGAGGTGACGCTGATGCCGCTGAGCCCCTGGTAACCACTAATCTACTCTGTCTTATTTTGCCTATTCTGGAGATTTCACACAAATAGAATCAACCATGTATGACCTGTTGTGTTTGGGTTTTTTCATTTAGCGCAATGATTTTAAGGTTCATCATTGTTATAGTACTTCATTTTATTTTTATGGTTGAATCCTATTTTATTGTGTATACCACATAATTATCCATTCATCCCATAATGGATGTGTCAGTTGTTTTCACCTTTGAGCTATTATGGAAAGTGCTGCTACGAACAGTTGTATACAGGTATCTAAGTCCCCGTTTTCAATTTTTTTGAGTGAAATTGGTAGGCCATCTGGTTACTCTATGGTTAACTTTTTGAGGAACCGCCAAACTTTTCTACAGCGGCTGTACTATTTTACATACCAACAATGTACAAGGGTTTCATTTCTTCATACCTTTGCCAACGCTTTTGTTTCTTTTTAAAATAATCATCTTGGTGGTTGTGAAGTGGTCTCATTGTGTTTTGTATTGACATTTCCCAGGTTCTAATGGTGCTGAATATCATTTTATGTACTCACTGGTCATTTGTATAGCGTCTTTGGACAAATGTCCAAAGTCCTTCACTCATTTTTAAATTTGTTTCTCTTTTTGTTGAGTCGTAAGAGTTCTTGAGGTACTCTGGATACTTGAACCTTATTAGGTATATGACTTATATGACTTCTCTCATGTGGATGTCTTTTCACTGTCTTGTTTCCTTTTTATAAAAATGTTTACTTGTGACAAAATCCAATTTATCTTTTCATTATTGTTGGTTATACTTTTGGTGTCGTATTCAAGGATTTATTGCCAAGTTCAAATAATTGTTTGATTAGTGTAAATTTTCTTAAATGTAACATTTCAAATATAAAAGAATAGATTAATGAACACACACATCTATCACCCAACTTCAAATATTATTGATTCATGGGTGATCTTGTTTTATCTATATCCTGTCTACTTACTATCTTCCCCCTCTCCCTAGACATTTGTAAAATATTCAGTTTACACAATCAATTATAAGAAAGGTTTACATCTTAAATATACATTTTAAAGAGCACATTTACATTCATTTGAAACATTCAGAGTAGAGCCTTTGTCTATGTTGTTAGGGGATATGTCATGTACTTTTCTCTCAGTGACATTTATAAACTGGTTTTTCAATTTATTTCAGCAAGTTCAATTTGGAAGTTTTGCTATGATCAAAAGTACAGTTATTGTCATAGATGTATATGGGTTTAATTAAGCTGCTGTGATGAAACTAGTGAACCTTGCCTATTGTATGAAAGTTCTAGTTGCTGTTCCAGAATAGGGTTTTTTCTTCAATAATGCCTTTTAGGAATGTGTTACATTTCCTACTCATCACCAATTGCAGAATGTAGGAAGTGAATTGGGCATATAAAAAGGAGTTTTCTGTTCTCAAAGGATCTTAAATTTTAATATAGCACATAGGCATGTGCACAGATAGATGGAGGGGGATAGATGTGCACAGGAGGAGATGAAGGGAGATGGTGGAGTTTATGTTAAGTATGCGAATACTACTCTTGAGATTTCAAATTTGCCTCCTTAAGTTACTATATATGTGTCTTTTAAGTCCCTTTCTAATTAAATCTGCCATCAGGAGAGCAGGCCAAATTGGAATGCAAGGAAGTGTGCATCTGTCTCTTGAGTACAAAGAGTTGGTGGTAGGGTCTCCAAGAGCTTCAGTTGCTGCTCTGTTGCCTATTGATTCTGTACACAGGTACAGCCAGACCATTCTAATTGCTATTATTTAATTGCTATTATTATGTTGATAACCAATTATCAACAAATTGTTTATTGAGAATATTACCTACATCATAATTTTATTACTATTTATTCAGTAATGCCAGGCACTATAGAAAGTAAATTAGGTGGAATGGTCTTTTAACAGTGATTGAGAAGGACCAGAGTACTTGTACAGAATACAAAGACTGTGTTTACTTTTAATTAGATTAAAACATAAATTGTGTCCTTTCTTAAGGTGTTAATTGAGAATGTTAGCCAGTATATATCAGTATTGCCTATATAGGTCTACAGTTATAATTCTAGGTATGAACTTGTGCCTCTTATGCAATTATAAAACCCAAAATACTCATTAAATACACATTATTTTTAAGTTCAAATTTGCATCATTGATGGGAAGGATGATACTATAGTGTTGATTCTAAATGAGTGCTACTCAGACTTTTAATATGCAGTGATTCTCACCTGTGGATCTTGTTAAAATGGAGATTTTGATTTCAGGGAGTCTGGGGTGAGACTTGAGACTTAGCATTTCTAATGAGGTGATACTAATCCTTTTTATCCTGAAATTATGCTTGTAAGTATCGGGATCTAAATGACCATTTTACTGTGAATGTATTGCCTCCTATAATGGACTTCTTTTGAGTTCAGCATGCCTATACATACTGTCAAGGGCTCAATTTTTCTAATACCTTTTTCAGCTTAAACTAATGATTTTTAGCTTTATATTATATCATGTTCTCTGGGCAAAAATATTTAATTTGCATTTTACGTCTGTTCTGATCTTTAAAACCAATGTAAAACAATTTTGGGGAAGTTTATAAACAAAAGCTTGGGTTGATGTTTTATGATGGTATACTGATAAGGTGGCCATCCATGTAGTTCATAGCATGTTCATCTTAAATCTTTATCAGGTTAAAATTAAAGACACATTAAACAGATAACAAAAATTAACTGGGGGAATTTTCAAGCTTCTGAAATCACCCACAATCCTGTGTTCTCCCCACCCCCCATTGATGGTACCGACTCCAGTTTGAGAAAGCTGTCCTAGACAAATTTTAAGTTAGACACATTAAAATCTATGATATGTTTGAGCTTAGGTTATGTATATTGCTAGTCTTGAGGTGATGCTTGTCACTTTAACATGGCAGTATTTAGAAAGTGGAGAATCGGGTAGTAAGCTACATTTCGTTCACCTTGTTACTTGCACACTAATGGCAGGTGATTTTCAGAGCCCTTTAGCGGCATCAAGGCAGTTCACAAGGAGTTGTAAGCTGAGGGACTTTCGTTTGTTTTTTAGATATGACCAGGGAGCTCTGACTTTATTCATGGGTTCTAGTACTCCACTGAGGGAGTGGAACTGTTGGGGTCTGTGGTCGTGCAGTGGGAGCTATGTGGTGGCTTTCCTTCCTTGCTGTATTTCTCTTCTTTGCATCTGTAAGTGTTGATGATCAAGGAGCAAGTGCTGGGTTTGAAGAGATAGAGGGTGGAGGAAATGAGATGCCAAAAGGCTTCATGTGGAGAAGGCAGTAGTGGATCCCCCTGTTTCCCTGATTGCTACTGGCACTACTGAGAAGAGTTAGGAGCAAAGAATGGATTCTTCCTTAGCTTTTCCTCATTTGTTGTGTAGATAAGAGTGTTAGAGGGAGGAGCAGAAACCAAAGTAAAGTGAAAAGAAGTGGTAACAGGGTTAGTCATGACCATCCCTTCCCTCAGAGATCATGGACAATTTATGGTGGTTAGTGTGGGGGTTGGGAGAGAGAAAGGAGTCTTTGTGGCTTGGATTTACCTCATTTCATCAACCATGCACTTTCTGTTTTTACGGGCCCTGGTATTGACTAGGAATAGGAAGAAATACATGGGTGCTCCAGTTATTTCTGTCTCATGACAAGTCATCCTAAATTTAGTTGCTTAAGACAATAACACTATCTCTTGGTTCTGAGGGTTGCCTGGGCAGTTAGGTGGATCTCATGTGGGGTCTCTTATGTGGTTGAAGATAAATGGTGGCTGTGATGTAGTCATCTTAAAGGTTGCCTCACTTTTGGTGATTGGCGGTGGCTCTTGGTTGGGACCTGAGCTGGAACTACCTGTATTGACCTCTTTATGTGGCCTGGACAGTCTCTTGGTGGTGAATATCTCAAGAGCCAGGAAATAGAAGCTGTCAGGTTAAGGCCTGGGCCCAGAAATCAGAGTACCATTTTGCCATTCCCTATTCATCAAACAGAATATAGCCCCACCTTGAAGGGGAGGGAAAATAGACCCTTCACCTTTCAGAGTGTCAGAAATTTAGGTCCAGGTCATAATTTTGGGGGCACTAGAAAAGAGGGATGAGTAGGGGCGAGTCTTAGGTAGCTTGGAGATTTCGAATTGTGGGATAATTGGGGAAGGAATTGGATTTCCTTTGTGCTTATCTAAGTGCATTTATTAGACAACTTTTCAGCAGAAAATGCCTGTTATTAAATGCTATTTGCCAAGTATGGAATTGAGAGGATGTTTGCATTTAAGGTTAATTTTCCTTTTACTTCTTTGCAGGAAAAAATTTTTTTTGTAATGTTATGTCTTTAAAAGGCTTTATGCTGTCTGTATTGATCTCAAAATGAAGTATGTTTTCTTTTTATATGTTTTTTATTCCAAAAAAGCCAAACACCAAAGTTGGGTATATGCCTGCATATGCAATTAATAAAGAAGTACCATGTTTTAAAATGATTTCTTCATAGTAATGTCATTTAGTTAAACAATACACTGTATTAATAGAAATTAAGGTATTAGAAAAATATTACAGATTTATTTTTGTTTTCATAACTTATAAAATGAGTAAATGACTTATATTAGGTTTATATAATTTTAACCTGTCTTTAGTGAACTGATAAATGCATTCTGTAACTTTTCAACTTTTTATAGTATTCCTAGAAATTCAAATTAACTCATGTATTTTTAGAGGTGGAATTGACCTAAAATAAAATTCACAAGTTTCAGGTGTGCAGTTGATGATTTTTGATAAATGTATACAATTTGTGCATCTTTCAACACGATTGTGTAGGATATTTCCATTAACCCCAAATGTTTCCTCATGACCCTTTGTAGGCCATCCTCTCTCCCTACAACTGGCTTTGGCCAGAAATCTCTAGTTTTTTGTTTATCTGTTTTGGTCATTGTAGTTTTTTATTTTCTAGAAATTCATGTAAGTAGACGTAGCCTTTATTGGTTGGCTGGTTTTCACTTAATATTTTACTTTTGAGATTCATCCATGTTGGTGTGTGTAATATTTTTTATCATTTAGTAGTATCCTATTGTGTGGATAGATGACAATTTGTTTATAAACTATCTGGTCGATGGGCATTTGGGTTGTTTCCAGCTTCTTGTGATTATGAATAAAGCTGCTATAAACATTTGAGTACAAGTCTTTGTGTGGACATATGTTTTCATTTCTCTTAGGTAAATACCTAGGAGTGGGATTGCTGGGTCATATGGTAAGTGTATGTTTAACTTTAAGAAACTGCCAAACTGTCTCCCAAAGTGGCTGTGCCATTTTTGCATTTCCTCTAGGGACGTGTTCCTGTTGCTCCACATCCTCTCATAGCACTTCCTGTTATCCTTAATTTGCATCATTCTGGTGGTGTTTCATTGTGGTTTTAATTTACATTTCTTTATTAGAGATATTGACCATCTTGTCATGTGTTTATTTGCTATTCTTCTTTATCTCATTTGGTAAAGTGTTCAAACTGTTTGCCCTTTTAAAAAATTGTATTTTAAAACATTAGATTATAGGAGTTCACTGTGTATTATAGACAACTCCTTCATCAGATATAAGTATTGCAAATTTTTTTCTCATTCTGTGGCTTGCCTTTTTATTTTAACAATGTTTATTTTTTAAAATTAAACTTAAGATAATTATAGATCCGCAATCAGTTGTAATAAACAACACAGATCTTTGTGCCTTTACCCATTTCCCCCAGTGGTAATATCTTGCCAAGCTATGCAACATCACAACCTGGATAATGACATTGTTAGAATTCACTATTCACATTCAAATTTAGCCCGTTTCACTAGTACTGGCACATGTGTGTGTGTGTGTTCATGTTTAGTGCCAATACAGTATTGTCACATCTAGCTTTGTATATTCACTACCACAGTCAAAATACAGAACTTCACTGCAAGGATCCCTCATGTTATTGGTAACCATACTCATCTCTTCTTCCCTGTGCATCTCTCTTCCCCTGCTTGTTCCTAACCCCTGGTAACTGTGAATCTGGTCTACATTTCTCATTTCTTTACATATGTAACCTTTGGGGATTGGCTTCTTTCCACTCAGCCTAATTCTCTTGAGATCCACCCAAATTGTTGCATGTACTGATCGTTCATTCCATTTTATCTGAGTAGTAGTCCAGGGAATAACCCATTAAAGGCCATATGGGTTGTTTCTAGTTTTTGGCTACTGCAAATGAAGCCACTACAAACATTTGTGTACAAATTTCTGCATGAGATACATTTTTATTACTCAGGGATAAATGTGCAAGAATGCAATTGCTGGGTTAAATGGTAAGTACATTTTTAGTTTTACAAGAAAATGATAGACTATTTTCCAGATTGGCTGTTTCCACCAGCAATGTATAGATGATCCAGATTCTCTACATTCTAACCAACATTGGTTATTATCACTTTCTGGGGGGAGGTCCTCTGATTGGTGAGTAGTGATAGCCATTGTGATTTTAAGTTGCATTTCCCAAATGGCTGATGAAGTGGAGCATCCTTGTTTGACATCTGTAAGTGCTCTTCATTGCAATGTCTTTTCATGCCTTTTGTCCATTTTCTAAGGATTCTTTGGATTTTTACTGTTGAGTGTTGAGAGTTCTTTATATATTTTAGATACTAGTCCTTTTTATATACGTGGTTTGCAAATATTTTCTCTCATTCTGTAGCTTGTTTTTTTCCTATGGTCTTTGCACAGAAAAAGTTTTTAATTTGATAAAGTCCAGTTATTTTGGATTGTACTCCTGATGTCAAGCTTTAAAAACTCTTTGCTTATTGTTGATCCATAAGATTTTCTACTTTTTTCTGAAAGGTTTATGTTTTTATGTTTTTCACTTAGATCTCATGTATCTTGAGTTCGTTTTTGTATAATGGTGCAGTTGAAACTAATTTTTTTGTATGTATTGATGTCCATTTACTTCAGTGTCATTTGTTGAAAAAACTATCTTTCCTTCCTTGAATTGCTTTTTTGCAATTCAAAATCCAGTTGGCTGTACTTCTGTGGGGGCTGTTTTGAGATTCTCTTCTCCCTACTGTTGGTCTTTGTGTCTGTCCCTCAGCCAATACTGCATGGCCTTGGTTCTTGTACCTACCTGTTTAGTCTTGAAATCTGATAAAGTAATTTCTCCTCCTCCTCCTTTTTTTTTTTCCAAATTGTTTTAGCTATTCTACTTCTTTAGACTTTTAGAGAATTCTTGTCTATACTGGCTATGTCCGAGAAATCTTGCTGGGATTTTGATTGGAATTGCCTTAAACCTGAATGTCATTTTGGGGGAAATTGATGTCTTTACTATATTAAATCTTCTAGTCGATGAAAATGGTATCTCTGTCTTATTTGTTTGGGATTTTTGTCATCAGTAGTTTGTAATTTTCAGCATATAAGTTCTATACACATTTTGTTAGATTTATACAAAAATATTTTATTTTCTTTGGAGTGATTGTAAATGATATGGTGGGATTTTTCTTCTCAGGTTTTTAAAATAAACTCTTTTAGAAGTTTACAGAAAAATTGTGACGAGAGTACAGCATCCTCATATATTTCACACCCACCCAGTTTTCCCTGTTAATATTTTAGTATAGAACATTTGTTACAATTACGGAAGCAATGTTGATGTTAACTAGCTTGCATACATTATATAGCTATCCTTAGTTTCTACCTTCTGTCCTGTATCTGATCTCTTACAGTGTAGTTACCATATTACCTTTAATAGCCTTTTCTCTTTGGACTCCTATCTGTGTTAGTTTCTGATTCATATCACTAATCTTGACCTTGGTCACCTAGGTGAGGTAGTATTTGTCAGGCTTCTACACTATAAAGTTACTCTTTTTTTTCCCTTTTGCATGTAGTGCTTTTTGGAAGGAAATCACCATGTAGTCCAGAAGTGGGAAATTATGGAGAGTGGAGTGTCTGCAGAATTATTTAGAATTCTTCTGCATGAGAGATTTGTCTCATCTCCGCTTATTCAGTTATTTAGCATCGTGGATTTGTGGATAATATTTTATACTTTGGTTTATAATGTAATGGTATGTTAATTTGTTGCTCTAATTACATTAATTTGTTGCTCCCTTAGGCCTTTGAGAGCTCTTTTAGTTGGCTCCTACATTGCTGTGTGTGTGTGTGTGTGTGTGTGTGTGTGTGTGTGTGTGTGTAGTTGGCTCCTACATCACTCTGTGTGTGTGTGTGTGTAGGCAGGAAGGGGTTCATCACTTCCTTCCTTTGTGGCATTACAAGATGCTCCAGGTTTATCCTGTATATGTCCTGCCCCAGGCCTAGGATCAGCCATTTTGCATTCTTACCAGCAATTGATGTTGTCAGTTTCTTGGATTTTGATAGATGTGTAGTGCTATCTCCTGTTTTCATTTGCATTTCCCTCGTAACATTTTTTCTAAGTTGAGCATTTTTTTTATAAGTGACTGTTAAGATTTTTACCCATATTTTAATTGTGTTCTTATTGTTGGGTTTTAAGATTTTTTCCCCTATATTTTGGATACAGCCAGAAGTGTTTGACAAATATTTTCTCCTGGGGGGGCGGGGCTGGGTGTGTGTGTGTGTGTGGTGTGTGTGTGTGTGTGTGTGTGTGTTAATCAGTATCCTCAGAGCAGTCATTTTTAATTTTAATAGTCTAAATTACCATTTTTTATGGGTTCTGATTTTTTTATTTTATTTTTTTAAAATCTGAAACTTCATTGCTAAATCCAAGGCCAACAAATTTTGCATCTTGGGGGTTTGTTTGTTTGTTTTTTTGTTTGTTTATTTTTTGCCTATGGACAACCAGTTCTAGATCCACATGGTGAAAGATCATATTTTCTCCTTTGAATTGCCTCTGCACCTTTGTCGTAGAACAGATAATAGCACTTGGTTGGGTCTGTTTCTGAGCTTGTCTGTTGCATTGATTTACTTGTCTATTCTTTTACCAGTACTCCACTGTCTTGATATTAGCTTTATGGTAAATCTTGAAATAGGGTAATGAGTGTTCTGATTTGTTCTTCATATTGTGTTATTCTTCATATTGCTTTTCCATTTAAACTGTAGAATCAATTTGTTTATATCTACCAAATGGGTTACTGTTGTTTTGATTGGAAATGCACTGAATCTGTTGATCAAAGTGGGAAGAATTAACAATATCAAGTCTTCCAATTCATGATCATGGAACATATTTCTGTATGTTTAAATCTTGATCTCTATTTCTTGTTTGCTGAGTGTTTTTATATGAATAGCTGTTGAATTGTGTAAAATGCATTTTCTATGTCAATTGATATGATTGTATGATTTTTTTTCTTTAGCTGGTTGATAACATTGCTTTTTGAACCCAACCTTGCATTCCTGGAATAAATTCCACTTGGTTATGGGTATCATCTTTATTATATATGACTGAATTTGGTTTGAGAGTATTTTGCTGAGAATATTTGCATATACATACAAATATACATGTGTACTTGTGATGTCTCTGTCTAGTTTTGTTATATGGATAATATTGACCTCTGTCCTATGTTCCCCCCCCCACCCTACCCCCCTGTTTTGGGAAGAGTTTGTGCAGGATTGATGTTAATTTTTTAAATGTTTCCTAGAATTCCTAGAATTCCCCAGTGAAGCCCAGGACTTTTCGTGGGAAGTTTTTGTAATAACTCAGTCACTTTAGTTGTTATAGGTGTATTCAGATTTTCTGTATCTTCTTGAATCATTTTTAGCAGTTTTTCTAGGAATTTGCCCATTTCATCTAACTTATCTAATTTGTTGGCGTACAGTTCAAAGTATTTCCTGTATTCAAACCTTGCACATCTGGAATTAATCTCATTTGATCATGGTGTTACTACATTTTACATATTGTTGGATTCAGTTTTCTAATATTTTGGGGATTTTTACATGTGTTCATGAGAGATGTTTGTAGGTTTTCTTATACTGTTTTTGGTTTTGTCAGCAATATAGTACTGGCCTCATAGAATGAGTTAGGAAGACTCTGCTTCTCTTTCTAGAGATTGTGGAGAATTGGTTTAATTTCTTAAAATTTTGCTATAATTCACCAGTAAAATTATCTGGGCCTAGTGGTTTTTGTTTTTGTTTTTTTTTTTGGAAGGTTATTAGTGACTCTTATTTACTAAATACAGGCTTTTTCAGGGATACAATGGGAGATATTATTCATTATAGGATAAAAAGATTAACTGAACAATTGAAAGGATAAAAAGATATACTGGGAACAACTCTATACATATACATTTGATAACTTAGATGAAATGGTCTAATTTCTCAAGTACAGACTCTCTAAAACTCACCAAGGTGAGACAATTTGAATAGCCTTGTACCTATTAAGGAAATTGAAATCATAGTTTAAAATATCCTGAAAAAAAAAAATCTTCAGACTCTGATGGTTTTACTGGAGATTTCTACCAGGTCTTTAAAGAATTAACACCAATGCTATATAATCATTTCCAGATAATAGAAGAGACACTTCCTAATCTTTTTATGAAATGAGTATTAACTCTGATACCGAAGCCAGTTTAGGATACAAAAACTATAAACTAATATCCTCATGAATATAGATAGATATAGCAAAGGTTGCTCATAAAATATTAGTCAGTAGAATTGAGTACCGGCACATCGTAGCATTATGTTAAAAAAAAAAAATACATCGTGGCCAAATGGAGTGAAGTCAGGGGTTGCAAGAGTGCTTTAATATTTAGAAATTAATCAATGTAATCCATCATATTAAAGGTTAAAGAGTAAAAATTACATGATTACACCGATTGATGCAGAAAGCCTTTGACAAAATTCATCACTCATTCATAATAAAAATGCAGAAAACTAGTAATAGAGGGAAACTTATTCAACTTGACAAGGAATATCTACCAAAAAATGTATAGCTAACATATTTAGAAGTGAAAAATGCTTTCCCCTGAAATTAGGAACAAGGCAAGGATATTCTCTTTTACCACTGCTGTTAAACATAACACTCAAGTTCTAGCTAATGCAATGGGAGAAAAGACATATGGATCAAAAAAGTGTACCAAATCAACAAATTTATTCACATTTCTGTGTATTAGTAATGAGCATGTAGATACTGAAATACTACCAATGAAAAAATTCCAGTTTTGTAAAAACACTGATGAAAGAAATCAGAGATCTAAATAAATGGAGAAACGTACTGTGTTAATGGACTGGAAGACTCTAAAGATATCAGTTCTCTTCAAATTCATACACAGTTGACATAATTTCTATTTCAGCAAAATTTTTTGTAGTTGTATACATGATTATTTTAAAGTTATTTGAAGTCAGAGAAATTAAGAATAGATAAAACAGCTCTGATTCTGAATAAAGGAAAAGGAATGAGTCCACCTGATTTCGAGACTTATTATATAGCAATATTAATCATGACTGTGGTAGTGCCAGAGAGAAAGACACACAGATTAGTAGGGCTGAACAGAGAAATAGCCTACACAAGTCCAGCTGAGTTTCGACAAAGGTGCAAAAGCAGTCCAGTATAAGGATGGATAGGCTAAAATGTTGCTGGAGCAGCTGGGTACCCATAGACAAAGAAGATAAAATGGATAATAAATTTAAGTATAAAACATTAAAGTACACAAGTTACAGAAGACAACATAGGTAAAAGCCTTCAGGACCGAGAGCTAGGTGTCTTAGTCGTGACACCAAAAGCATTCATAGAGAAAAACCCGATAAGTGATACCCATGAAAATCCACAATTTTTGCTCTCATAAAAACCCTGTTGGTAGAGGAAAAGACAAGCTACAGACTGGAAAATATATGTACACCACATGGTTGACCAGTGACTCATATATAGAACATAAAGAGTTCTCAAAACTCTAAAAGAAAACCAGTCTAGTTAGAAAACGGTCAAAAGGTAGGAGACATTTCACTGAATAGTATATATAAATGGCAAATAAGCACATGAAAAAACATTATTAGCCTTTAAGGAAGTGCAAATAAACACTATGATGAGATGTCACTGCATGTCTATTAGAAAAACTTAGAGGTAGCCATAACACCACATACTGGCTGGGATATGGAAAAAAAACGGATATCTCTACATTGCTGGTGTGAATAATAAATGGTAAAGCCACTTAAAGAATTAGTTTGGCTGTTTCTTAAGAGCTACACAGTACAATATAGTATATTTAATAGCTTCATTTTTGAAGGCCATTAAGTTGTAACATTCTATCTTGATGGATAAATGTAGCTTATGAAAACACTGAGTTTAATAAATAGAATATTGCCTTTTATTTCTGTAAATCTGTATTAAGTTTAGAATAAAGGATTAGAGGCTATAATAGGAAATAGTTATATGAATCTTTTATTAAAGGAAAAAGTGATCTTCAAGAAGGTACACCTACAGAAAATAGTTTTTAGATTCTTTAAAGATTTTAAGCTTTCATTAACAGTATGAATGAACTTTAGATTTGACTAGTTTACTAAAATCTTAAGGGTGTAATTTATGGTGGCTAAGTATAGAAATTAGTGCTGAAAATGTAGGTATAGTTTCAAGTTTCAAATTAAATCACTGATGTTATAAGCATGTCATTTTCATGTCTTGTCATTGTAGTATGGTTGACTTTTTGGTACATCCTCCTGAGTCTGTGGCAGGAAGTTCACACAGAGAAGGGACACTTTAGAAACCATTGCATTAAGAATGTTGTTATATCATTGATACATTTTGTAGCTGTGTTTGAATTTTTATAAAAATAGTTTTCAGAAACTTAATTATTTCCCATTTTCTAAGAAGGCAGTACAATTCTGGTGTCTGATTTGGGCTTAAGTTCCTGGTATGCTACTTTCTGTAAATTGTCTTTAAGCTTAACTTCATAGAATTACGAGGAATAAATGACATACAGTATTTCTAATGGTTGGTGAACACAATACCTGATATATGATAAGCACTTAAAAACTGTTAATCTTTTATTACTAGCTGGAAGAAGCCTTTCAGGGTCAACAACATACAAATGTAGTCCTATATATCCTTTTATTCTGGAGATGTTTGTTAATAAACATTCTGGAAATAGAGCCAATCACAAGCTATTTTAATGAGATGGGTATAGTTTGGGTGAGAGATGGCAGATTTTTGGAAGTGATGTGCCAAGCTTCAGTCATTAACCATCTTCCCATCTCACCTTGCTCTCAGAAGCTGCAGTAGTATGAAATGTGGGATGCTTTTGGAGAGACTGCTGGTAGATGTTAGGCCTGACTTAGTTTTCCATTACCTGGTGAGACCTGAGAATCGTCTTTTTCTTTGCTTCTCTCTACATATCCAGTTGGTCACTCAATCAGTTGCTGATTGATCCCCTTAATGTTTATTGGATTCCATTTTTATCTTGCCACTGCTGCATCGGGTGTGCGTCATTTCCATCACAGCTAACTGTGGAAGCTCCCTTACAGGATTAAAAGGAACATGTTTCAACTCTGGACAAAAATTTGTAAAAGCATTAAATTTCTTTATGGCACTTAGCATTTTGCATTTCCTGGTTTACTGGTTTGCCATCTGTCTCTTCTAAGCTCCTTTAGAGTGAACCCTGTATCCTCAGTGTCTTGTAATAGAATCTTAAATATTTATCATATCGTTAAAAGTTATTCTTTTTAGGAATTGTCTTTACTGAAATGAAATCTCTTTGTTATAAGGTGCCCATCAGTGGGGCCATGTTGCATGAGGTCTTGGTATTTTTACTGTATCGTTTATTTGGATCCATCTATTTTTTCCACTGTACGTCTCAGACAGACTGACCTCTTGGTGTTCTGTAGGTTTTAACTGGAACTTAGTTGGGTTTACTTCAAGTAACATTGGTTGGTGAGGACATTGTGGGATGGAGCTGGAAATGAAACCAGGAATGTAAAAGGTTATGAGCAGGTTTCATTCTGGATGTGGGGGTGTTTTATGTGTTTTAGTTAGTGAAACATTCCTAATTCATTTTGATTTGGATGTGTGGTCAAGGCATTCAAACTTGGTGCATCTTAGTTTTTCCAAAATGAGGTATTAGACTACATCATCTCTAAAGTTCCTTTCAGCTCTAAAATTTCCATTATTCAGAGTAAAAATGCATAGGTGTCCAAAGATTTAGGTGTTGCCATTAATGATCAAGTAATAAGACTTGTTTTATCTTTTAAGTTCTCTTCATTGTATAAATAGCTCCAGACACACACATAAAATTTGGTATCAACCAAAGTTAATTTTCCTTTCTTACTTACCTGAAGTGCTTCATTATGGCTCTTTCCAATTTGAATGTAACTCAAAGACTTGATTGAAGCAGATGCAGCAAGGCCGATAAGTTGTCATGGCAGAACTTGCCACATGATTTTCCTCTGTGGGTTGCTAATGCACGAAAAAAGCTAAAATTAAAAAAATAATAAAAAAACCCACAAAGCAACACAAAAGAACTCTGTAGGGAAAGATACTTGATTGTTTTGCTCAGGAGTAACACTTAGGTCTTCTTTGTTTTCATTTAAGTGCCAAGGATGACATTGATCTTGATGCCTTGGCTGCAGAAATAGAAGGAGCTGGTGCTGCCAAAGAACAGGAGCCTCAGAAGTCCAAGGGGAAGAAAAAAAAGGAGAAAAAAAGGCAAGACTTTGAGTAAGTGTATTTCAAATATATTTGCTTTTTTTAACTTTGGTACTGGATTCACTTATTAAGCCAGTTCACGACCTCAAAATACACTTTAATCTTTTTTAGTGAAGATGATATCCTGAAAGAACTGGAAGAATTGTCTTGGGAAGCTCAGGGCATCAAAGCTGATAGAGACACTGCCACAGTGAAGGTGAGTGGGCTGCTCCCTGGCCATGTGTCCCCGCACTGGCTTTAGGGACTGTGTTCAGAAACCTTTGAGTAATGTATATCTGTTAGTTAGAAGGTTCTGTAAATTCTGATGCCAAAGGAGGAAAGCAATTTTTAGGAAAGAATGTCTTTTAAAACTTTTCACAGATAGGTTTATATCCTTTATATGGGAATCTAAAGATACCTGGGAATATGTTGCCTGTTCATAAAATTGGTACATTTGGAGATGTAACGTTTCTCATCTCCACCTCCATTTTTCTGTATTATATCTTTTTCATCCTTTGAATTTGGAGAAGCCTCAAAGTAATGGGAAAATGATAGATATTTTTTCTTCTTTCTATTTCCCCCTTAGGCTTTGTGTGCCATTTGAAGACGGTAGTAAATGTGGACTGTGATTAGTACTGGCTTCAAAGCACCTAGATTCTCACATTCACAGTGAATGTGAGATGTGTCAGAGGCCTAGGCTGGCTTCTGGTACTTGGTTGAGTTTTATGTCCTTATAAAAAGGACCTTATTTTGAAATTATTTTGAGAATTTTTCCATGTGTACTTAATGAAGTACATGACTGAAGAGTCTCATTTATTTAAAAAAAATAAAATATAACTTAATATTTCTAACAGTGAAAATTTTTTAGCCAACAGAAAATAATGAAGAAGAACCCACCTCAAAACAAGATAAAAAAAAGAAAGGACAGAAAGGCAGAAAACAGAGTTTTGATGATGATAGTGAAGAATTGGAGGATAAAGATTCAAAATCAAAAAAGACTGCAAAACCGAAAGCAGAAATGTACTCTGGGAGTGATGATGATGATTTTAATAAACTTTCTAAAAAAGCTAAAGGGAAAGCTCAGAAATCAAATAAAAAGTGGGATGGTTCAGAAGAAGATGAGGATAACAGTAAGAGAATTAAAGAGCGTTCCAGAGTAGATTCTTCAGGAGAAAGTGGTGACGAAGCAGAAGAACTTTTGCAGTCTAGAAAAGGACAGAAAAAAAGTCAAAAAAGCAAGCCAGGTCCTAATGTGGAGAGCGAGAATGAAGATGAAGACTACTCCTTCAAAATAAAGACAGTGGCCCAAAAGAAGGCAGAAAAAAAGAGCGTGAGAAGAAAAAGCGAGATGAAGAAAAGGCAAAACTGCGAAAAATGAAAGAGAAAGAAGAGTTAGAAACTGGTAAAAAGGATCAGAGTAAACAAAAAGAACCTCAGAGGAAATCTGAAGAGGACTCTGTAAAATCCAGAGTGACTCTTGATACTGGAGCACACCCTGCCTCTGACGAGAAAGGAGAGGTGCCCACAGCCACAGAAGGTTGGTAACTGTCCAGGAGAGGGCAAGATGGTTCATATCTAGTCTTAAGTTTTGATTGATTATATGCTCTAAAGTGATTTTCTTGTCGGTGCTTGGTTGTAAGGAAGCCTTTAGAAAATCACATCTAAGTACTCTTTGAATTGAGGTTTATTGTTAAACATTTTATATAGTTTAAAATGTCTTTCAAGTGGTTTGTGCAGAGTAGGATTTTTATAGAATTTCACTTTGAAAAACAATTTTTTTGTTGTTGATAGAGTAGAAGTTGCCTAATGAAAAACTAACTCAGTATCAGGTAATATTCCAATTTAATCTATGAAATAGAAAAGTGAAAACATGCTAAAATTGGTTAACGTCTTTTAAGCAGTTAACTGAGCTAATTTTTTGTACCAGAACTGATATTTGAAAAATAAACTTTCTAGCTAAATGTTATATTTAGTTGGAATGAAAAAAAGATCGAATGATTCACATAGTTTTCTTTAGAC
Source organism: Eonycteris spelaea (assembly GCA_003508835.1). Lineage (NCBI taxonomy): Eukaryota > Metazoa > Chordata > Mammalia > Chiroptera > Pteropodidae > Eonycteris > Eonycteris spelaea. The sequence goes on along the minus strand of PUFA01000304.1, from coordinate 1,425,697 downwards.
TGGAAAACTGTTAATGGAAAAATTGGCATACGTTTTTTTAACCACTTTGATTATGATCTGGAATATTGGAGGAGAAACACCATGAAAGTAGCTTTGTAATCTTTAGTTTTTTAACATAATGCTGTAGAATTCTTAGAATATAATTATATTTTTATAGTTTATCCTTCTAATATTCCCTTAGGTAGGCATCATTCATATCATCCCTGTCTTATAGAAGCAAAACTAGCTGCAGAATTGAGGCACAACGCAGCAATACCAGCATTGTAGGCTTCTAAGGAGGCCAGCTGGGTCGTTCAGAGCTGTTCTGGGTACTCATGTGCTCAGGATGCTTTGAGCCTAGAGACTGGCCTGCTGCTGGCATCAGCTTCACCCCATTCTGGGGTTCTAGGGTTTACTCATCCATTGCCTTAGGAAGCAACTTTTTTAAAAAACACCTTAACTATATATATATTTTTTGGTAGATGACAATGAAGGAGAAAAAAGAAAAAAGATAAGAAGAAAAAGAAAGTAGAAAAAGAAGAGAAAGAGAAGAAAAAAGGACCTAGCAAAGCCACCGTTAAAGCTATGCAAGAAGCTCTGGCTAAGCTTAAGGAAGAAGAAGAGAGACAGAAACGAGAGGAGGAAGAACGTGTGAAACGGCTTGAAGAATTGGAAGCCAAGCGCAAAGAAGAGGTACGTTTTCATGAAGCTGCTCACGTTGATGTTGTGTTTAACTTAATATCTCTCCTCTAAAATGTCCTAATGGTATGGTAATTCAGTTACTTTATTGCATTTGGTCACTAGACCTGTCTCTCACTGATACCACTAGCATCCTGTTTTTGGTATGCCACTTATTTATTTTGACTTAATAAGAGGAAGAGGTGCAGAAAAATCCTACGTTTATTGCCTCAGGTACAAGCAGAAGTTACTTATATATCAAGGCCAACATAGTCTACTCTCCTGTTATATTGATGAAAAATCATGTACAACATTTAAAATACTTTCATTTGGAATCTCCTAATGATATTTTGCATGTATCTCAAAAGCTTTGTTTGAAGCTTGAGTTAAGTTTTATAATTGATTAAGTCAATATAGTTTTCTGATGTGTATTCTTTTATAGGAAAGATTGGAACAAGAGAAAAGAGAAAGGAAAAAGCAAAAAGAAAAAGAAAGAAAAGAACGCTTGAAAAAAGAAGGGAAACTTTTAACTAAGTCTCAGCGAGAAGCTAGAGCCAGGGCTGAAGCTACCCTCAAACTTCTGCAGGCTCAGGGTAAGTTGTGTTCCTCCTTACCGCACGGTCCCGACGCTTCTTATGCAGTTTCGGTGGTCAAAAGGAGAACTGAATTGAACCAAGAGAACTTTCTGAAATGCTGTGAAAAAGTCAAACAGAAATGTATACAGTAGATGAGATAATCTCAATATTTAGGCAGGTGGCTTTTATATGACAGTAAAAATATACACGTAAATGATAGTATGTCCATAAATAAGTTTTTTGTGCTCCAATATAAGTGAGAATAGAGAATATAGTAAAGTGATGTACCCATAACACCTTTTCAACAGTTACCAACATTTACCATTCTTGTTTTGCCTCCTCTACCTGTTTATTTTCCCCCTGGAGTCTTCTAAAGAAAAGTAAATACTATATCATTCTACTCATAATTTACTTTAGTGGTATCTCTAACAGGTAAGAACATTTTACTTTTTAATGTGAGTAAAGTACCTGTTACATCTAACAAAATTGATTCTTTGATGTCATCTGATTTTCTGACCATTTGTAAACTTTTCCCTTTGTCTCCACAATATGTTTTATAATTGATTTGTTCAAATCAGGATCTGGATTAGATCTACGCATCACATTTGGTTGCTCAGCCTGTCTCACTGATACAGCTACCACCCTGTTTTGGCATGCCATTTATTTGTTGACAGTACTGATTATTCTCTGGAATTTCTCACATTCTGGATTTGTCTAATTGCGTTCTCCTGGTGTTGACTAGATCTAGCAGCTTGACTACTCCTAGTGACACTATGCACTTCCCGTTGTCTTATGCCAGGCAGCACGTGATCTGGTTATCTCACTTTTGGTGATGTCAAGAGTGACCAGTAGGTTTAGCCATTGGCAGCCTTGTCTATTATAAAAGTTTGCCATTGACTTTTCACCTAGTAATTTTAATGTCCAATTGGTAATTGTCGTCTGTATCCAGTATTTCATTAGAAATTGCAGAATTGTGATAGTCTGTCATTCATTCTGCATTTATTAGCTAGAATATTTTTCTAAGGAAAAACTTTCCCTGACATTGTTCATTCAGGAAAGCCAAAGTAATTGCTTCATTTTTTCCCTTTATTTTCAAAATAGTAAAAGGCGACCAGCAACCTCCAGAGGTGACCATTAAGTTTAATTTTTTTTTGAATGCCTATCATTTTATTTTAATGGATTTTTATATAATTGCTTTCAGCTCATGAAATTGTTAATGTTTTTGATACTGAAATTGTTCCATCTTTGACTTGTTCCATTTAGGCTTGTTCTTGTGAATTTTTCACATGACCACAGTATTCTGTTACGCCTTCCTTGCTTTCTAACACAGCAAGGTATCTCAGGTTCATCGTGTACATTTTCTGCCCTAGACCTGGATTCAACTGTTTACCCAAAGGCCTTGGTTCCTTTTATTTAGAGACCACAATCTGAGCATATGTTTTTGACAGCTGAGATTATTTAAAATAGTGTTTTTGCATCATTGAGGAAAATTTATTGGGACCTCCCTTAATTTCCTGTCTCTACATTCCATAGACTTTATTACAGTAATTTTGGTGCTTATGCTATAATTACGGTAATAGTAAGCTTTTGACATCTATTTTCTCATAAAAATCATGCAGATATTTTTATTTCCATCATGTAGATGAAGAAATGGAGACTCAGAGCTTACACAGCTTGCCTAGATCCTGGAGCTGAGATTTAAACTGACTTCTGTGGCTTCCTCTTTATTCTGTATTATCTCTTTATCTGGGAGAAGTAAATGTAGAGAAACCATACTTATGTTACAGGAAGTGACACCGAAGGAGGAATTTGGACGCTCAAACAACTTTATTAGAGGAAGGCAAATTTATTAGCTGGGGGAGGATGTGGGGCTTAACAGCACCAAAGCATGAGTTCCCCTTGGTTAGATTTCTTACAGCTTATATACTTTTGCAGTGTCCATGCAAGAGGCGCGTGATTCCTTTGAGGTTTTACGTGTACCTCTTGACCCAGGATGGGCAGGGAGAGTTTGGGTGGGGGCTGCAAAGGGAAGGGAATTCCCAGACCACTGGTCCTATCTATTTCCAGATCCTTTATCTTATACGTGTTGCAGCAGTTTCCAGAAGGCCATTTAGAGGTCTGTGGGTGTAGTTAATCTATAACTGGCTGAGTAGGTCATTTCTATAAGCCCTGCCCTTTGCATTTTTCAGATGCCTCTTCTCTTACTTAGAGTTCAGAAAATTTCATACTGGGGCTATAGCTTTTTTAAAAATTAGAGAACAAATTTGACTGTACCTAGCACCCAAATACCAGGTTTGACTGGTATCTGACAGACTAACAACACTCATGAAGAAATTGGGATGGGGCCAAGCAGGGGATAATATGCGTCTCAGAAAAGCTGTTTTATGGAGTAGTTTGACTTGTTCTTATGAGACTAGATGAAAATTATGATTTAAAGTGATGAATTCAGCAGTAGTCTTTAGGATAGGCTTGGAAGAGATGGCCTCTCAAGTGGCATCTGTGGCCCTGGTCTGTCTGTCTTCTTGTTCTCCATAGTGTTGCCCACTGTTTGCCCCTTGCTCTTTCCGTGATATCTGTGACTGAAAAAGTCCAGGCCACTGAGCTTGACATTAAAGGCTGCCCAATGAGGCATCTCATGAAAAGACACTGTAACATTATGCGTTACTATATCTTTCAAGGCAATCTTGTTAGGTGAAGGTCAGTTACCACATTCATTACCTAGAATAATACAGAATTTACTCATGGAGCCTAAAATGTATTCTAAAGGGTACAGGTATTTGCAGATGTTTTCAGGTAATTACAATGAAATATGTAGCAGGTCACCTCAGTCTGTTCCTAGCTTATAACTACTAAGCATATAGCAGGTACATCATAAGTAATTTGGAATTAATTTGGAAGTAATTTGCCTGAAATAATTTGCACTTCAGGCAAAGCGCTTCTGCAAGAACTTGATTGTAATGTCTTAGTTTGCAAGGTGAAGAGAATATATTAACACACATAAGTCTTGGTGTTGATTACAAATACAGCAGTTTATTAAACAATCCTAAATGCAGGAATAGTCAGTTGATTGAGTCTGGGGTGTTGCTGGGCCCACCCTTCAGGTATCAGCTTACAGTTTACCCCCAGGTTCGTGCTTTCCCTCACTAAGTATTGGCTGTTGGATAGGGAAATCCCTGGTCAACCTAATTATCTCCACATGCTCAGCCAGCTTTATCCTGTCACTTTTTACAGTTCTAACCAGTCTCAGTGCTTACATACTTAGGTACACGCATACTTTAAAGTTAATAACATTTTAAGTGATTTTTCTTTTTTAGTGACTTTATTTGAAAACCCCATAGCAAAGTTTTTACTGTTGTCTCATAAAATTTCCGCCCTTGGTGAGAGACTGTGTTAGTGGCCCATAGAAGCAGTGAGGGGACTCTGACAGGTGTGTCATAGGGACGGGAGGAGGGGCTGCAACAGGGAGCCACTTTGCTTGAAGATCTGTGCATCTTCTGGGATTCACCATTAACTGTCGACTGATGAAGAGGTGTTCTCAGACTCAGTAATGTTACTTGCAAGTCAGATTTGTTTGGTCTGCCATCTCTTATTTTGACAAAATTTATTTATCCGTTCTAGTATTATAATCAGAATATTAAATGTTCAAAGTGCATAAAATAATCTTGAATTCAAACAAAAAACAGAAATTGACATGATTCTTTTTCATTTTGGATAAGCTAATTTTTAATCAGATCTTTTCTTTGATTTTAATCAGCTATCAAGCTGGCCATAGTTGAAAAAAGTTGACTTCATTTTGTAGTGGTAACGAAAACTTCTGTTATGTAGTTTTCTGTTTCCGTTGTAACAAATTACCCACAAATTTAGTGGCTTAAAACAGCACATAATTATTATCTTACAGTTCTGTAGGTCAGAAGCCTGACATGGGTCTCACTGGGCTAAGGCGTCAGCAGATCTATGTTCCTTTCCCCAATCTCTATGGGAGAATCCATTTCCTCATTGTCTTCCTAGGGCTACCTGCATTCCTTGGCTCATGATTCCCTTCTTCCATCTTGGAAGCCGCCAGCATTGCAGTGCTGTGACCGTTCTTCCATAGTTGTGTTTTCTCTCTGGCGTCAGCCTGTACCTCAGTAACAGGTTCTTTGTTTTTAGTGACTCGAGTGGTTGTGAAACTCACTTGGATAACCTGGGACATGCTTCCCCATCTCACTGCCCTTAGCCTCATTCATACCCGGTTGGCTATGGTAGGTGACATAGCACATATTCTAGAGAGTAAGACATGCAGATCTCTCATGATGGGGCCATTATTCTACTTACTACACAATTTAAACTTATTTTCGTTTTATTTGAGTTCATTACAAATGAAACGTTTTATTTGTGGGTATTATGTTTCCCTGTCTGTCAAAGGCCAAAATCTCTTGTTAAATAGAGGTCAGTGATCATATTACACTGAAATATGCAGCAGGTAACCTGATGTGGTTTATTTGCCTTGTCTCCTTGCTTCAATCCTTAAATTGAGAGTTAAAGCCAAATATGGCTCAGTAAGTATAATCATGATCAGAACATATGTAAACATTGTTGAATTTTGCGTTACTACAAAATGAATGTTTGGAAGGACCTGCTTTTGTTTTTCTGCTTTTCCTTTCAGGTTGCCAGAGGCACTTATTCTGAGAGGAAAAGAATAGGCCCAAGGGAGACTTTACTGTCTTCTACTTGTGGCCTCATATTGGCTTTTCTGCTTTTGTTTTCTGCTTTTGTTTTCTGTTTTAATAGAGGCTTTTGTGGACCTTTTTAGGGTAGCAGTGCCTAACCTTTTGGCACCATGAACCGCTGCTCCTATGAGAATCTCACGCCTGATGATCTTAAGTGGGGCTGAGGTGGTGATGCTAGTGCTGGGGAACAGCTGCAAATACAGATATATTCACTTGTTCTCCGTCGCTCACCATTTTCTGTGTGGCCCAGCTCCTAACAGGCCACAGACCAGTACTCATTTGTGGCCCAGTGGTTGGGCACCTGTTTTAGGGGATGTAGGAAAGAAAGTTCCAGAATTTCCATTTTTTTAGCTGTAAATTTTAAATATTATTTTGTTCACTTTGAATTGAATACATTGTTGAGTAGTCACTTTTTTTTTTTTTTTTTTTTTTTACGTCAGAGTGGTACACTCATTTGATTCCTTTTTGGGCAAAAGAGGCAGGGAAAGGGGTCTGTGATGTCTAAAGAATTTGAGGGGGACTCCTCATTATTTTTTTCTTTTGCTCTTGTGGCCAAATGGCACTTCACTTATGTGGAACGTCACAATGTAAAGGGTAAAATTCCAAGAGAACCTTATCTTCTTGGCCAGAGGAACTAGAAGGGGCTTATGGGAGAATGTAGGGGAAACCATGGAGCGGAGAGAACTGGAGGAAGAGTGCCCTGGAATTCTGTTTATGAACTGACATAAGTCCTGGGCTCACCATGGAGCAGTATGTGCTTGCAAAGAAGCATAGCCAAACTTCCAAGTACTGAACCATGATATAAACTACTGTCCAAAGACCCAGATTTACCTCCAAATGGCTCATGTGCCAGGTAAAATATTAATTCTAAGTATACTGTGGAAAGTTATGAATATTCTCATTCCTGTAACAGCCACTAAATAAGATAAAACCCCAAAGTTAGTAGGTAAGTTAAAGTCAAAATCTAAAAAAGAATCAAATAATCCAAAGAAAGCAGGAAAGGAGGAGAATGGGAACCAGAAACAAAGGGAATCAACAGAAATCAAATAAAATGATAGGCCTAAAACCAACTGTACTAATAATTAGGTTAAATATGAATAGTGCAAACATCATTTAAAAGGAAGAGATGGTTGGAGAAATGAGGCAGCTATCTACAGAAAATCCACTTTAGATATACTCATAGAGAAAGGGTAGAAGGATAAAAACAGGTATCAACCTGAAGTACACTTCGAAACAAATAAAATTACCAGGAATAAAGAGAGATGTTACATAATGATAAAAAGTGAGTTTACCAAAAAGATATATAAAATTTAAAACATGTAAAAGAATTGAAATCATATAATGTTTTTTGGATCATAACAAGCTAAAAATGAATAACAAATGTTAAAATCCATAAGTATTTGGAAATTAAACAGCATACTTTTTAATTAATCCATGAGTCCAAGAGGAAGTCTTAGAAATTAGTAATATATTTAAAAAAAAAAAAAGATACAGCACATCAGAACTTTGGGGATGCATCTAAAGCAATGCTTAGAGGGAAGTTTATAGCAATAAGTGCCTTTTTTTTCAGAAACAGAAGAAAGGCTGCATATAAAGTTATTTTTCATCCTGAGAAACTGAAAAATAGAAGAGTAAAGTAAGCAGAAAAATATAAAGTGCAGAAATAAAGCAATAGAAAACAAAAAGTAGAGAATCAGTGAAGCCAGAAGCCAGTTTTTCAAAAAAAAAAATTTTATAAATTTCTAGACTAAGAAAAACAACACAATTTATTGATAGCTGAAGTGATAAGTGGGGATATCATTATAGATCCTACAGTTATTAAAATGGTAGGGCAATGCAATGAGTAACTCTATGCTCATAAATTCAAAAGCTTAGATAAAACAGGGCCATTCCTTAAAAGGTACAAACTACCAAAACTTACAAAGAAATACATAACCCAGGTAGTCCCGTATCTATAGTAGCCCTGCTCTTAGCTGTAGAAGACACATTCCAAGGCCCTTCAGGGGACGACTGAAACCATGGAAAATACTGAGCCCTACCTACACTTTTTTTTGTACACATACATGCTTATAAAATTTAATTTATAGATTAGGCACAGTAAGAAACTAACAATAATACGATAGAACACTTTAACTATACTGTAATAAGAGTTATGTGAGTGTGGTCTCTCTCAAATCTGTTGGACATCTTCAGGAATAGTCTGGTTTTATTGCAGTTGAAGACTTGCTTTGGATGGTACCCTTTCTCCTTAATCAGCTTCTTTAACTGTTGGAAATGTGGTAGCAGCTTCTTCATTGGCAGACACAGCCATTCCAATAATCTTTATATTTTTCAGTCTAAACCTATTCCTGAATCTGTGTAACCATCTCTTACTTGCAGTAAATGGCTTGGTGTCATTTCAGGGGATCTCTTGCTTACCGAAGTCTTCATATAGGCTCGGTGCTTTCTGGTGCAACACTAAGCACCTGTCACATGCTATGTACTTAGGTTTTTGCTGTTTGAGGTGCAACAGCAAAACTAGCACAAATTGTTTTTTCCCTCACAGTTTTGTGGATAGAAGACTCATTTGCATCATAGATCTTATTCTCAGCATGTGATTTTTAAAAAATTAAGTTGAGAATTTTTACCTTTTCACTTTTTAGCTTTACTTTTGCATGTCTGAATTGCCAGCATCACTACCCGTGTGCTTTGTGGTCATCATTAAGTAAAATAAGGGTGACTTGTACACAAGCACTCTCATACCATGACAGTTGATCTTATTATACCCGAGATGGTTGCAAAATGACTAATCGGTAGGAAGCATATTCAGTGTGGAGACATTGGACAAAGGGATGATTCATATCCAGGTTGAGATGGAGCAATATGGTGTGAAATTTCATCACACTATTCAGAGTTATGTATAATTTAAAACTTAGGAATTGTTTATTTCTGGAATTTTGTACTTAATATATTCAGACAGTGACACGGTTGACTACAGGTAACTGAAACCGTGGAAAGTAAAACCCCGGATAAGGGGGGGACAACTGTATTTTAAAACTATAATCCAGTATCTATTTCTATTTTATCTAAGTTAAAAAAAAAAAAAACAAAGAAATGCCAGTCCCCTTTGATTTCCTAGGGAATTCTAGTAAATATTTAAAGAAGAAATATTGCTGCTTAGAAACATTATCTTCCAGAACTACCCAACTTATTTTGTGAGGACAACATTTCCCCTATTCCAGGGGTTCCCAGTCCCCAGGCCACAGACTGCTTCCAGTCTGTGGTCTGTTAGGAACCAGGCTGCACAGCAGGAGGTGAGTGGCAGGTGAGCTAGAGAAGCTTCATCTATATTTGCAGCCGCTCCCCAGTGCTAGCTAGCATCACTGCCTCAGTTCCATCTCAGGATATTTTATGGACATGTATCAGCTATTTTGCAAATATGTAGGGAAAGATAAAAGTAGAATGGCTAAAATAGTTTTGAAAAAGAACACACTTTTGGAAGATGTATAAAATATCTGATTTTAAGACTTACTATAAAGCTGCTGTAATTTAGTATAGGGTGTTATTGGCAAAAGGATAGACAATCAGTAGAACAAAATAGTCCATATGTGGTCAGTTTTGTTTTGTTTTGTTTTGTTTCTGTGATAGATAAAAGGCAGATCAGTAAATACAACTATAAAATTTTTAGAGGAAAGCAGAAAAATCTTTATGACTTTGTGTTAGGTAAGGAATGCTTAGTTATAATATGAAAAGCATAATCCAATAAAGGAAAAATGATAACAAAATTGAGGAAGTCCAGTTTAAAAGTTTTTTTCCGCAGAAGGTACCATTGAGAGGATTCAAAGAGAATACCTAAAAATCTCACATTTGACGAAGGATTAATATCCAGAATATATAACGATGACTCAAGATTCAACAATAAGAAACTCAAAAATCCTATTTGAAAATGGGCAGAAGATTTAAACAGATACTTCACCAAGACAGTGTATGCATGTGTAAAGAATGCTCAAAATCATTAGCTGTTAGGGGAGTTCAAATTAAGACCACAGTGAGGGATCACTACATACTTATTCAAATACATAAATTCTAAATACATAAAAAACACCTTTGTTTACCAAATGGCCAGCAGGGATGCAGAGCAGTTGGAACACTCATACATTACTGTTGGGAATGCAAAAGGTAAAGCTACTTTGGAAAACCGGGCAGTTTTCTTACAAAGTTAAATCATATTTACATAATGTCCCCTTATTCCCACTCCAAAACATTTACTCCAGAGAAATGTTCGCACAAAACCTACATACAAATTTTCATGGCAGCTTTATTCACAATTTACAAAAACTAGAAACAACTCAGATGTCCTTCGGCTGTTTACTAAATGAAGGAGCTGCAGTCCATCCATGCATTGGGCGCTGCTTAGCAGCATAAAGAAACAGCATTGGTGCATATAGTGGGAGATGATTCATTCCTAATGATGACAGTAGGCAGATTGTAAGGTTTTGTCTCTGTGATATGTTAAAATGCAGATATTTGGGAGTGAGAACGGGTCAGTGGTTGCTAGGAGCCAAGAGTGTGAGTAGGGTTTGACTGCACTGCATTGCACAGGGTGGTGGCACCTTCATCGTTTGGCAGAGTCATAGGACTGGACATCAAAAAAGTGGAATTGATGTAAAATTTGAAATATCTGATATAAAAATAGAAGTTTTTTTCCCCATGAATATTCTTTTGTATTTTAGGGTTTGTATCTCTGAGGTGAATAAAATGTTAACTGTTTAAGCAGCACTCCGTAGGTGACATACAAACAGTATAAACCTGAAGTTTTCCATTTTTATTTTTTAGGCGTTGAAGTGCCATCAAAAGACTCTTTGCCAAAGAAAAGGCCAATTTATGAAGATAAAAAGAAGAAGAAAACACCACAGCAGTTAGAAAATAAAGAAGGTTTGTATACAAAATAGCCTGTGAAATAGAAAGCTTTGTTTGCCTCTTCCCACACTTTTAAAACAATGTTTTTTAAAAAGAAAAATCAGAATTACATATTAAAACTTATTTATTACTCTCAGCTGATTCAAATGACAGGCTGATGGAAAAGTACCTTTGCTTGAAAAATCTGGATCCTACCCTATGAATAACTATCCTCAATACTGAAAAGCACCACTATCATTCTTATTTTTCCTTTATTTTTTTCCTCAACCTTCTATAATTTGCATTCTGTTGAGCAGAAAGAAAAACTGCTGTTTCCTATTAAATATATGACTGATTTTAAACGTTTTCTAAACTTGATAATGAATTTAGGTTTGCAGTGCTGGTTTTTATTCATTATTTATAGATTATGTATTGAAAGTTTTGTCACCTTCATTTCTGCCCCTTATTCAGTATCTGAACCAATAGAATTAAGTGCTGTTGGAGAGGCTGTGGAACAAGGAGTACCAGAAAAAGAAGAGTCGCCACCTCCTGCTGACCCAGGCCAGTAGCACTGACTGATTAATTCCTATCAAGTAATGTTGATGTGTCATCTGGTATCTTAGTTATCATTAGGTTATGGGGAAACCAGATATCTGGCAGGATGACCTTTCTTTATGGTTCTTAAAACATTTCTTTTCACTTCCACTTTGAAAAAGTGTAGTAGTGAGATTTGAATCAAACTTGTTCTTTTCAGAAGTGGCAGAATATTTTGTAGAGACGATAGAGATTTGAATTTTCTGATATTTCTGTTTATGGGTCAGAAATCTTAGGTAGTGCCAACAAGACCTGAATTTCTTTATTTAATCCTTCTGAAGCAAATTGGAAGCATTTTAAATTAGAACTTATTAAGAGTTATAAAAATTGGTAGTTTTAAACCTTAGAGGTCAGCCTCTTTTTAGTAAATCCATAAAAGATTGAACTTATTCATTGTGTGTGTTTTAAGGTTGGAGGAGGTCTCTTGCTTTCTTTTTTTTACTTTAAGATAAACAATGTACTAATTCATGAGACTAGTTGTTGGGAGAGCCAGAGGCTAGCCTGAGGCTTGTGTTGAGATCAGAAGACTCTCAAATTTAAAGGTAGGAGTGGGCACGGAGGAGGATGTCGAGACTGACCACACTGGTGAAAGCGACTGCTGATGGTTTTTTTCCTCCCCTGTTCTGTTCTCAGTGTGAAAAGATCATTGATCTGGGCACATCTCAGCTTAATGAAATTAGAGAAATTCAGGTTGATAGCAGTCCACTATTTTAGGTGATACTTGTATTAGTAGAAAGAATTGATAATTTAGAACAATGTTTGGGGCACCTGTTCCTGACTCTTCCTCCTCCTCCTCAAGATGACTTAACTAGACATAGTGGCAAATAATGATTATTACAGGGAAGCAAACACCACACGTGCCACCTTCATCCTTTTTTTATTCGAGAATAATTTCGCTTGATTGGGAGAGTCGTTGTTAAAGAGAGTATTAAGTTTTTAATACTCAGAATTATACCTTCCTGGCCATTTTCGGGTTGTAAGTACAACATTCTGCTCTTATTTTCAGCTGGAGATGTATATGGCACCTCCACATATGTAATTTAAGTAGTGTTTGTATGTATCTAAAGAGGTTAAAGCAAAATAATGTATTAAACTGTTAGTTGAAAGATCAAAAAGATATGTGAAATTTCAGTTGTCCTCAAGGAGTGAGTATGATCTAAAGGGACATTTTAGTGTCTGAGTTTCTAGTGTTTTAATAACCTAAAATATGAAATCTGGGTGATATATTCAAAATACTAGGAAATTGTGAAGCATTATGTGATGGTATTATATACATGCTAGCTATATTGAAAAAATAGTTAAAAAGAAATGAATTTGTATATGTATTTTTTACATAGTGAAAACATCTTTTTTATGTTAGCATAATTTTTCTACTTTTTTCTGTGTCTTTCATGACAACTTTTATTTACAGAAGAGGAAGAGGAAACTGAGGATGCTGGATTGGATGACTGGGAGGCTATGGTCAGTGACGAGGAAAGAGAGAAAGGTGACTAGCTCATAAGCACACTGGTAAATCCAGTGGTAACTGGAGGTGGTTTATGTTTAAAGGAGTAGTCAGTCTGATTATGAAAGCCATCTGAGCATTCCCAGGCAGGAGACCAGTTACATTGCCATGACTCCTAAATTGTCATGTGGATCCTCATTTTATGAATAAATGCTTTTTCAGAAAGTCATTTGTAAGATAGATGTCTGGGATTTAGGATATGTTTTTTCAGAGTGATAATGTTATCAGTGGGGTTAGGTTATTTAAGCTGGCCTACAAAAAGGCCCCTTTAAGTTAAAAATATAAAATATAATACAAAGATAATACAAATATAGTATAGTATACTAATCACTATGAATAAAAAATGTATTTGTTTTTTCTTTCAGTCTTTTATTCCTAAGATCTACTTTCTTTGGTTTTAATTTACTGGCTTTTTTTCTCTAACTTTTTGAGATAGATATTTTTTTTTTCTTTTTGCCTTTGCTCCCCAATACATAATTTTAAAAGTATAAATTTTTTATTAAGCATTGCTCTAGCCATACTCCGTGAGTTCTGATATGGTGATTTTTAAAAATTTCTGTTTTGATACATATTAACTTTTACCCATGATTTATTTATAAGTGTATTAATTTACATAAATGGGTTCTTTCTAATTATCTTGTTACTTCATTGTGGTCATAGAACATACATGGTTCTATCCTTTGCAATAAGTTGAGACTTAATTTACAGCCTGGCAAAAAATGTATGTATATAAATGTTTCACATATGATTGTAAAGAGTTTATATTCTGCAGTAGTCAAGTGCCTTGTTTGCTATAATTGGTCAGATTTGTTGGTAATTTTGTACAAGTCTCTTATGTTATGAGTTTTTTTTTCTGGCGTGCTTTTTCTCTGTTACCAAGAGTGGTGTATGAAATCGATCTCTCATCATGAATATAGATCATCTATTTCTCCCTGAGTTCTGTTAATTTTTAGTTCATATATTTTGGTGCTATGTTATTAGACAAGTACAGTCTTGTACCTTTCTGATGAATTGACTCTTTTATAAATTCATTTATTATTTTCTTTATATTTTATTCATTTTTAGCAATGCCTTTTGCCTTAAAGTCTACCTTACTTGATACTAATATAGCTGTACCAACTTTGATTTACTTGGTCTTTTCTGTCTTTATTACTCTTTCTAATCCTTAAAGAGCATTTAGTTGAGATTTAAAATCCAGTTTGTCTGTTTTTATATTTTATCTAATGCACTTAGCCTCTTCTAACATTTGATGTAATTAATGAAGTGTTTTGGTTTTATATTTATCATCTTACTGAGTCCTTATTCTGTTTCTTTTTCTTTGCTAACCATAATTTGAACTATTGGATTTTTTTAAATTACATTTTTTCGCTCCTTTTGTGAGCTTGGAAGTTGTGTACTTTCCACTTATTTTGTGGTTAATCTAGAGATTTACTGTGGATCTTCTCGCCCTCGTTATCTAATGTCATGCACTCCCCAGTTGGTGGGAAGGCCATGGGACACCTGACCAGTAGGTACTGGTCCTCAGTTTACGTAGCATCGTTCTTGCCCACAATAGTGTAGCATTCTTTCTACAGTTAGTGTTTGTTTTGGTCTGCCTGTACGCTTAGCTTCCATTACGCTTGATGTCCACTGCATCCCTGACCTCCTGTTTGGGTCATTTCTTCCTGGCTGAAGAACTTTTAGAATTTCCTCTTATACGAATTTGTTGTTAATGACACATTCCATTTTTGCTTTTCTAAAAATACTCTTATCTCCTTTTTATTCTTGACAGGTACATTTTAACTGAAGGAGGAATTCTGTAGTGAACTTCTCTGTTTATTTAACACTTGGAAGATATTCCCTTGTCTTAGCTTTTACTGTTTCTGTTGAGAATTCAGGTATCATCCTGAATTTTTCATGTGTCTTTGGTTTTCAGCAGTTCTATTATGATGTTGCCAGGGTTCATTTCTTTTTCTTTCTTTTCTTTCTTTTTCTTTTTTTTTTCTTTTCTTTTTCTTTCTTTTTTTTTTATTCTGCCTGTAGAGCTTCATGGCTGCATGGTTTTGTGTTTTGTCAGTTTTGCAGTGTGCTGTTATTTCCCTTCAGGGGTTCTAGTTGTCCTGTGATGGACTTTCATACTATATTATTGTATCTTTCCTCTTTTCTGTACTTTCCACCTATTGAGTCTCTATGTTTCATTCTACATTGTTTTTTCTGCTCTGTCTTCTGGTTCATTAATTTTGTCTTCCTCTGTTTTTATCTCCTATATTTATTTTAGAATTTGCATTTGACTTTTCTATGGTTTTTATTTCTAAAATTTTTAATTTTGTCTTTTGCTCCCTGGATGTTAGAAGCACATCCACTTTATAATTTTGGTTTTATACCATTACTATATGGAAGCCCTGTTGGCATCTATATGCTGACTTTCCTCATGTGAATTTTTTTGTGTTTTTTTTATATATTATCCTGGATATTATACTTGTAAAAGTGTAGAAATAATTCGTGGTCAAGGATGGTGTTTTCTCTCTCCAGAGAGAATCTATATATACATCCACCAGGAGTCCGAGGGAACTATCAATGTGGAATCATTCCAAATTTAGAATTGAGAGAATCTGGAAGTATTCTGCCAGGAATGGGAAGGTTCTGCTTACTTGCTGTCGCCCTTACTGCTGGGTGGAGTTCTCCAGAGTTTCACCCCATAGTAGGGTGTTACCCAGCATCTGCCACCTCACCCCCTGCAACCTCGACAGGCCTGAACTCCCAGTGCCTTGGCCCTGAAGCTCTACAGGGCTGATAAAGGCACTGCTTGGCCTTTCAGCTTCTCCTCCAGAATCGGAAAGTGTCCCCAGGGGGAAAGACGTACTAAGCGGTGTGCTTACTTCCCTGGTTTCTTCCTCTCTCGTATCCTGCTCAGTAGTGCCTTTCTTTCTGTCACCTTATGTATGGATCGGTACATTACGGGCCCACTTTTAAATAGCAAACTTCATTGTGGCACGTAGACAAACACTTTGCATTTTTGATGCATGAAAACCTTAATTTGGAATTAGCATGTAACATTGCCACCTTATTTGGTGCACTTTTAGTGTCGTCTTTAAGGTTTCTGTTACCTGATGGCAGTCTCATTTTTAATCTTCATTTATTTTAAAATCTTCGTTTTTCTGAAAGGAAACACGGTGCACATAGAAGTGAAAGAGAACGCTGAGGAGGAGGAGGAGCAGGATGAAGAGGAGGAGGAGAGTGACGAGGACGAGGACGAGGAGGACGGTGAAAGCGAGGGCAGTGATGGCGAGGAGGAGGAGGACAAGGTGCCAGAAGAGAAGGAGGCTGGGAGGACCACGGACAAGAAGCCCAGCGGAGAGATAAGCTCGGAGTCCGAATACGACTCGGATGATGATCGCACTAAGGAGGAGCGGGCCTATGACAAAGCCAGAGAGGATTGAGGTACCGGCTGTCCTTTTTCTGTGGCTCCTCTCCTCAGTGCTCCTCTGTGGTCTCTAGAACTGTCCCCAAAACTTAGGCCTTCACTGAGCAGCACTTCACACAGTCTCAGAGTCGTATCTTGTCCTATTTTGTAATGTTGAGACATGATGGGTTGACAGTGATTGACCCAAGGACACCCCCTAACCTATGTCAGAGTGGAGACTGCTGCATCTCTTGTTTCTTGTGGTCTCCAGAATTCACATACTCTTTGACAGCTTTTAAGTATGTAGAGGTTCTGAGCACTTTCTCTTTGGTACATGTTTACATTAGTCACTGTGAGGTGTCTGATCACAAGTTGTTTGGCTTCTGTTTATTAAAGTCCAAGTACCTAGCTGACTTAACTATATTTTTACTACTTAATGCAGTAGACATCAAGAAACTTTTCTTAAATTATGTCAGCTTAGCATCAATATACACTAAAAGCTAGTTTGCTTGAGGATGCTAAACTATTTTAGCTTTCCTTTTCATCTTCTCACATACAATTCTAATTTTTCAGTTTTTGTTTTAATACATATATATCAGTGTTTGCGTTTTCCTTCAGTAAAATCTAGACAGGGATACATTTCTTGATATTCTGAAGGACTGAGATGGTTCTATTATTGTACATTGTGGTTTCTCAACCCCGGCACTATTCACAATTGGGAGCTGGACAATCCTTTGTTGTGGGGGACTGTCCTCATCATTTCAGGTAGTCAAGCAGCATCCCTGCCCTCTGCCCACTAGATATCCGTAGCATTCCCACTGGTGACTCTGCTGCTTCCTGCAGCACCTGCTCAAGCCAGTTCCCTTGCTCTGTACCCATGTAGGAGAGTTTGTTCTGTGTTTGATGATTTAAAAACAAGCAAACAAAATGGCTATAAAACAGAAAGTAAGGTCCTCCATTATCTTACTCTCTACATTTGTTAATAGTTCTGTGTAGGAGCTTCAAGTTTTTAAGAATGTTTAATTAAAATTAAGTTAATAAATTTTGTAGACTTTTCCCCTCACATAACAGTATGCTATAGACCTCTTAGCTCAACACATTTTTAAGCAACTTTGTTGAGGTACGATCTACGTACCATAAAATTGATCCATTTTAAGTGTACAATTCAGTGCTATTTTGTAAATTTACAGCTGTGCAACCATCAACACAACATAACTTTAGAATATTTTCATTGCCCCCAAAAGATTCTTTGTGCCAATTTGCAATCACTCGCCATTCTTTGCTCCATTCAACTACTAATCTGTTTTGTCTCTATAGAAATCTCTGGAAATTTCATAAAAATTCAGTCCTATAATATGTGATCTTTTGTGTCTGGCTTATATCACATACCCTATTCATCTCTGTGGCAGCAGTACTTTGTTCCTTTTTATTGCCAAATAGTGTTTTGTGTATAAATATACCATATTTTATTATCTGTTTACCAGTTAAAGGCCATTTGAGTTGTTTCCACTTTTTAGCTATTATGATTTAGTACTGTTGTAAATATTCTCAGATGAGTCTTTGCATGAAAGTTTGTTTTTATTTCTTTTAGATACATTCCTAAGAGTGAAATTGCTGAATCATGTGGTAGATTTGTGTTTTGTGTTCAGCTTTTTCAGAAACTGCTAAACTATTTTCTATAGTGGCTGAACAATTATAGATTCTCACCAGTTGAGGGTTCTAGTTTCTCAGCATCCTCACTAATACTTGTCTGTTTTTTCAATTCCAAGCATTCTAATGGTTGTGAAATAGTGTGTTTCATTGTGGTTTTAAATTGCATTTCATGATATTGAGCATTTCTTCATGTACTTATTGGCCATTTCTGTATCTTCATTGGTGAAACATGTATTCCAGTTTTTGTGCATTTTTAAATTTTGTAATTTGTCTTTTTATTATTGAGTTGAAAGAGTGTTTTCATTTTTTTAAGTTTCTTTTGAAGTAAATAAATTTTTAATTTCGATAACATCCAGTTTATCAAATTATTCTTTTATAAAGCGTGCTTCTGGTATTGTACTGAAGAAATCTTTGCCTGACCCAAGGTCATGACTGTTTTGTCTTGTTTCCTTCTAAAAAATGTGTACCTTTAGTTTCTTATATTTTTAGCTATAAGGTAATTAAGGTAATTTCTACGTATGATGTGAGGTAAGGAACCAAAGTCATTCTTTGTGAATTTAACCAGCATTGTTGCCTGAGAAGGCCATTCTCTCTGCATCGGGCTACCTTGGCATCTCTGACAAATCAGTTGATCGGTAATGTGAGTGTTTACTTTTAGACTTTGAGTTCTCTTTCACTGATGTGTGTATCTGTTCTTATGCCAGTACCACTCTGTCTTGGGTTACGTTAGTCATATCGTAAATCTGGAAACTGGGAAATGTTAGTCTTCCACTGTTATACTAGCTTTTCAAGGCTGTTTTGGCTATTTATGGCACTTGCTTTTTCATAGAAATTTTAGGATCAGCTTGTTAGTTTCTTTGAAAAGCCTACTCCGATTTTGATAGAGATTGTGTTGAAATTATAGGTCAGTTTTAGGGAGAATTACCTTCTTAATATTGAATCTTCTAATCCATGGAAGCAGGCTGTTTTCATTTATTTAGAGCTTTAAAAATTTCTTTTAGCAACATATTATAGTTTTCAGAATATAAGCATTTTATTATTTTGATGCTATTGTGAATGAGATCATATATTGAATTTATTTCCTTGCTAGTATAAATAATACAACTTTTGTAGATTAATCTTATGTCTAGCAACTGTACTGAAATTTTTTTTATTCTAATAGTTTTTCATGGATTCCTTAGAATTTTCTGTAATCAGTGTCATGTCATTTATCAAAAAACAATTTAAATTCTTCATTTCTAACATTTCCAGTTTCATTCCTGCATATTTCTTTTTCTTGCCTGATTTCTCTGGCTAGAACAATGCATTGTTGAATAGAAGTGCTAAGAGCAGCAGGCACACTTGCCTTGTTCCCAGTCTTTGGGGGAAAACATTCATATTTTCACTATTAACTTGATGTTATCAGTAAGTTTTTGATAGATGCCCTTTATCAGTTTGAGGAAATTCCATTCTTTTTCTAGTTTGAGATTTTCTATCATGAAGGGATGATGGGTGCTTTTTGTATGTTTATTAAGATATGTTTTTTCTTTTCTGTGTTAATAACGATGTGTTACATTATTGGTATTTAAATGGTAAACCAACCTTGCATCCCTGGAATAAATCCCACTCCATTGTGATATATATCTCCCTTTATATGTTACTGGATTTGGTTTGTGATAGTTTGTTGAGTATTTTGTGAGCTATACCCATGAGTAGTATTCATCAGTCACTTTCTGGTCATATGATGTGTTTGTCTGACTTTGGTGTCAGTTTAATATTAGCCTGCTAGGATTAGCTGGGATTCTCTGTAACAGTTTCTGAAGGATATTATTTCTTGTTTTAAATGTTTTGTGGAATTTACTAGTAAAGCTTTTTTATAGGATGATTTTTAAATTACTAATTCAGTTATATTTGTCATATTTTCTTTTTCATCTTGAGTCATTCTCAGTAATTTTTGTCTTTCTAATTATTGTATTTCACTAAAGTTGTGAACATAAAGTTGTTTGTAGTATCCTATATAGTCTTTTAAGTTTCTTAACGTCAGTAGTAGCATCTCATTTATTTATACTCCTCTCTTTTTTTTTCTTAATTTAGCTAAAGGTATTCCATCTTTTTGATCTTCTCAGGATCCAACTTTGGTTGAATTGATTTTTCTCTTATTTTTCTGTTTTATCTTTCATTGGTCTTTTTATTCTGCTCTTTTCTTTGTTTAGTTTGGGTTTAGCTTCCTCTTTGTTTTTGCTAATTTCTTAGGATAGTAACTTAAATTATTGATTTGAAACTTCTTTTTTTAATTTTATATAGTCATTTAAAATGACAAATTTCTAAGTACTGTTTTAGCTACATGTTATAAATTTTTGTTGTTTTTTCATTCTGTTCAGAATAATTTTGGATTTTTTTACTACTTCCTTGACCAATTTGTTATTTAGAAGTATATTGTCATAATTTACAAATATTTATGGATTTCAGTATTCTTCTTCTTTTGGTAATTATAAATTCTGACTATTGTTATTAGAGAACATACTTTGTATAGTTTCTGTCATTTAAAATTAAAACTTGTCATATCCCCCCAGCAAATAGTCTCTTTTGGTGAATGTTTCTTGTATACTTAGGAAGAATGTGTATTCTGTTGTTAGTGGGTCTGGTGTTCAATTAGGTCAGTTTGGTTGATGGTGTGGTTTACATATTCTATGTGCTTGCTCATTTTATGGGTAGTTTTTCTATCCATTATTGAGAGTGGGTTATTGAAGTTCCTAAATTGTTGAATTGTACATCTCCCCCCTCAGTGCTGCCAGTTTTTTCTTCATGTAATTTGGGGATCTGTTAAGTACGTATTTGTTTACACTTGTTATGTCTTCCCAAGGATGTAGTATCCCTCTCTTGTGTTTTGTGTGTTTTGTCTGATATTAATATGGCTACTCCAGCTCTCTTACAGTTGTCATTTGCATGGCACGTCTTTTTCAGTCTTAACACTTTCAGTTTATTTGTGTCTTTGAATCTAAAGTCTCTTGTTGACAGCATGTAGTTGAATTTTGTTTTATCCAGTCACACTATGTGACTAAATACTGTGTAAGTATTTAATTGATTCACATTTAAAGTTATTATATATATGGTTGGACTTTCTTCCCTCTCTTTGCTATTTGTTTTCTATATATTGGCATATCTTTTGGTGTCATCTGTGTTGGAAGTTATTTTCTTAATGGTTTTTCTAGGCATTACAATATGCATCTTATCTATTTTAGATTATTAGTAGCTTAATTCTAGTGAAATAAAATAACTTTGTTCTAGCATATAGATCCATTTCTCCTACCTTTGTGCTGCTATTGTTACATATTTATAAATGTTATAGATCCAGTAAAACTAATGTCTTGATCTTAGATCTTTTAAAGGAATTTAGTGAAGAAAGAAAAACATATTTGTAGCATCTTAATAGTCTAAATATTGTGCTTTTTGTAATATTTATTGTAACTTTATTATAGCTCAACCATACGACTTAACTTTGGAATTAGTTATCTTTTAAATCAGTTAAGAGAAGAAAATAGAAAAAGATACATTTTTACTTTGTTATATTTATTATATAATGACCTTTGGCATTGCTTCTTTTTTCTTCATGTGGCTTTGACTCTTATCTGGTATCATTTCAACTTAGCCTGATGAATTTCTTGTGGTATTTCTCATCATGCTGTTCTTCTAGCAGTGAATTCTCTTAGGCTTTAAATTTGGGAATTGTTATTTCACCGTCATTTTTTTTTTAAGGATAATACTGCTGCATGCAGAATTCTTCGTTGACAATTTTTTTTTCTGTTTAGCCTTTCGAATATATGTTATCCCATTGCCTTCTGGCCTCCATTGCTACTGACGAGAAATAAGCTCTTAAACTTACTTGGGTTCCCTTACACAGTGAATGATTTTTTTCTTGCTGTCAAGATTTTCTTTTTGACCTTGAGTTTTAACAAGTTAACTATGATGTGTCTTGGTGTGGATATCTTTATAATTATCCTACTTAGAGTTTATTGAGCTTCTTAGATGTATAGGTTAATGGTTCATCAAAATTTAGAAATTTTCTGCCACTTCTTAGTCACATCTTCTTTCCGCCTATACTCTGTCTCCTCCCCTTCTGGGCCTCCCAGTGTATGCACATCAGTATACATGAAGGTGTCCCATAGGTCTCTTGAGGCTCTGGTACTTTTTTCACTTTTTCCTCATTGTTGAGATTATATAATCTATTAATCTATGTTTAAGTTCTCTGATTTTTATTTAACTAGTTACATCTACTCTTGAGGCCATCTAGTGGAATTTTAAATTTGCTATTGACTCTTTTAACTCCAGAATTTCCATGTGTGTTTTCATAATTTATTGACACCTCTTTTTGATGAGTCATCATCATATTTCCCTTCATTTCTTTAAACATGGTTCTCATTAGTCTTTTGAACATATTCAAGTCTGTCTGTTTAGTCCAAATCTGGATCTCAAGCTGTTTCTGTTGACCACTTTCACTGTGTTGTAGGTCATGTTATCCTGTTTTTTTGTACGTCTTGTAATGTTTTCTTGACAAATGGACATTTCAGAGAATATATTGTAGCAAGTCCGATTTCTCTTGGTTCTCTACAAATGTGGTTTTAGCTATTTTTGTTTATTTGCTTAGGGAATGATGTGGACCAATTCCATGGAGTCCTTTTCTTGCTTCTCAGTTTTTGGTTTACTTTTTAATTCTCATTTTGTTTTTAAGCCTGGTCCAACTTATCTTAGTGAACAGCCAAATGGTTTGTCAGTTGGTTGTGCTTAACCATGTTGAGCCAATAAGGGTTCCTCCATTTGCCAGTGGATCTGGCAGTTTACTAGACCACTCTTGCTTTTACTTTGTGTGTTCACAAGGCCTCTTGCTGAACCAGGTGTGGGTAACTCACTGAGGACCTCTTTGGTGTCTTCGACAGCCTTCCACAGGAGCACATCCTCGAGGCCCCAAGGAATAGGTAGGGTCTCATCAGTGCCTGTGTTGGCTGTCTTATCCCACAGGCCTCCCTGTTAAATCCGACTGGTCTTCCAAGTTATCTCTTGCCCTCCCAGAGACCTTAGTCTAGCTGTGATTTTAGTTTCATCTTTTTGTTTGCCATTGAGGTCACTGCTATTTTTGACAGTGTCCTAAGGCGTGGAACCCCCATCTCCCTCACACTGCTACCCCATGTATGGGAGAGGCAGGATGATGCGACTCCAGTCTAAAACCCCATAGACCTCACCGCTCTTACTGACAGCCAGTAGATTTTCTTGAATTAAATGTTTCTCAATGTGTTTTTATATGCCTTTGGCCAGTTTCTAGAGTCGTTAAGTGCTTGTTTTGATTCTTTTGTCCAGTTTTATATTTTTTTGGGGGGGGGCATTTACTGAGCCCCTCATTCCATCATTCAGGAAGTCCTGCCTCAGCGCCTTTAACAGCTACATATGGTACCATTTTATAGAAGCATCCTAACTTAACTTTTTATCAGTCTGCTCAGGCTGCCACACAGGCTAGTATACAGGCTGGGAGGCTTCAACAATTTTTAGATGAATTATTTCCTTATAGTTCTTGAGGCCAGAAGTTCAAGATTAAAGTGCCAGTAGGTTTGTTTCTGTTGAGGCCTCTCTTTCTGGCTTGCAGATGGCTGCCTTCTGCCTGACACCTCACCGGGCCTTTCCCTGGGTGTGCTCAGAGACTGAGGAAGGGAAGGAGGGAGAAGACCAGTCCTATCAGATCAGGGCTCCATCCTTATGACCTCATTTAACTTTAATTACCTTCTTTAAGTCCCTGTCTAAATGCTGCCACATTGGGGGTTAGGGATTCAACACTGAATTTGAGAGAGACACATTTCAGTCCTTAACCATTTTCATGGTTCCCAGACCTTGCTACCTATTATAATTTTTGTAAAATTCACCCCAGACTTCCTGAGCAAGTATCTCCGTTGTGAATAGGGGTCTCTACCTACATGAGTATGCAACCGGATGGGTATCATCAGGTTTAGGAAACACTCATTAAGAAATCCTTCACTACAGAAGATTAAGCAGTTACTAATTTTCACTATTTTAACAATATTGCGCTGAACAAGCACTGTTGTGCATGTGCACCTTTGTGTACTTGTCCTGTCACTGCTTCAGGACAAATACTTAAAGAGGCAGAATTTCTGAGCTAAAGTCTACTACATTCCCCTCCAGAACATTTTGATACTTCGAGTATGGGAGAGGAGTTAGTTTTCAACCATATCAAATCCTAAGATCACGATGTTTGCATTTGCGTCCTGTATACAGTGAAGCTCTTGTTTACTTCTCTGCTGGTAAATACTTGCATCTCACTTTGACATTCCAAAGTGTTTTTCATTCAGTTTCTACAGAAAGATCTAGTGTCTGAGGTAGAAATGAAAATAAAAAGTTCTGGGGTACCTTCTTAGTGTAGTGGTTAGCACGTCTGCTTTACATGCAGAAGGTCCTGGGTTTGCACCCTAGGTGGAACCATAGACCACCCTCGCCCCCAACCCCGCCAGTCCCCCGGGGCAAGCCATGAGCATAAAGGAGGAGACGCCCTGCCTTCAGAGATCCAGTTCTTAAGGGGAAACAGCAACATGCATAGGTCAGGGGTGGAAGTGGCAGGGGCGGAATTAAAGAGGGGGAAGAAAAAAGAAAATAAAAGTTCATACAAAAATGGTTTATAGATGGAAAATAGTGTTGTAAATGACATTACTTCAGAATTTGGATGGAAGTTTTCTCATTTGAATGTCAGCTTTGTTGTGCTTGAAAGGTTGGTTGTCATTTGACAGAACTGGCATGTGGTTTTGTTTGGTTTTCAGAAAAAGTGTTCGGGTAAGTGCTACAGAGAAACATGTGGCTCGAGGACAAGCTTTCTCATGCTCGGTGGCATCTTCGGAAGATGGGGAATGCTGTTAGATGTCTTAGGCTGAGGCTTGAGTAAACTCTCCTAATTGAATGGTTTCATAGCCTTTGTACACTGGATAAAGTTTTGAAATAAATTACTTTAAAATGTTTTATAATTCCGAAGTTCTAATGAATAATGAATAAGTCAGAGGTTGTGCTGCGTAGTATGACAGATCAGTTCCTTTTGTATTCAGTATATTCCATTAAATTAGCTATGCGTGGAAGTGTACAGAAGTTTGAGCTAACAGTTTACAGTGCTCTTATTTGCACTATCAGTGCTATTCTGAAATCTCTTCTAACCAGGTTTCCTTTTGTCCAAAAGTGCTATGACGGGAATTGGATTGTAAAGCTTACACTGTAGAAGGCATTACATGTAGTTAAATCAACAAGGAACATGGATGAAGGCTGTGGCATTCTTTTGCCAAGGCAAAATAATTTAAAGGAAAATAATGATAGGGTTTGAAATAATGTTCAATTTTGAGATTTCTTTTCCTTTCCTAGAAACGACGACTCGAACATAGTAAAAATGTAAATACAGAGAAGCTGAGAGCCCCCGTTATTTGTGTACTTGGACATGTGGACACCGGGAAGACAAAAATTCTAGATAAAGTAAGAAGACACTATTATGCATTGATACAACTTTTTATTTTATTATTTTTTTTAATTTATTTTTTTAATTGAAGAAATGATTTAAATGCCCCCCTCCTCCCTACCCTCTGGTAACCATTAGTCCTTTGTTGATACAACTTTTTAAATGAATGAATGATACCTTATAAAAAGCTAATAGAAATCATAATAGCACTTATAGGTAGTTCTGTTTACAGTAAGTTACTGCTTTATTATTGCTTTTGCTTTTTGTATTTTGAAATACAAATCTGAATCTGTCATCTTATCCCAGCTCCGTCACACACACGTGCAAGATGGTGAGGCAGGTGGTATCACACAGCAGATTGGGGCTACCAATGTTCCCCTCGAAGCTATTAATGAACAGACTAAGATGATTAAAAATGTAAGTACCTTGTATTTCAGTGTTTTCATTTCTAGCAAAGATTAAGGTATAAACTATTTCAAGAAGTAAAAATGGGATAGTATAACAGATGCATATGCTCACCATTCATAATTAACGTATATGCCAGTGTTTCTATTTTGCTTCAGATCTTTCTTTAAAGAAATAAAAACATTACACGTTGTAGGATCCCTCACATTCCATTTTCTTCTCTCTTGCTCCAAGAAGTAGTCACAATTCTAAAGTTAGAGTATGTCATTCTCCTTCATGTTTTAACACTTTTAGCTCTGTTTTTAAAAATTGGGTTCTCTCCCTCACTCTTTTTTCCTTATGTCGGATTGATTATACATATTTTTATCTCCCTTATTCTCTCTACTTTGGAGACATTCCATTTATGCTGCATTTAACACAATAAAGGAAATCACATCAGACCAGTGTGAAGCCTGATTTGTCCTCTTAGTGTCTGTGTTAGGGGGTGGAGCCTTGCCAGTGCCCTCTTATGCCTTGGATGCCCTGCGGGCCCCTTTCTAATCAAAACCCACTGCCTTCTTCCTCCCAGGAGTAACTTTTTAAGTAATCCCTGCCTTTTGATGTGTTAGGGGTTGCAAAATGTGGATATTCCAGTCCTATCCTCCACCTCTGTTTATAGGATTACTTCTAGAGAGAAATTTCCCCTAATCTGCTGTTTTGTTAATTTGGGTATAGTATGTATAGGAAAGGCAGAATAAATACCTGATCCTTTACCTTTATTTACCAGCCTTCAAAATAGTGACCAGTTTGGTTTGGTTTTATATTAATAAAAACTCTTGGATTTAAACATATTTACTATGTTTTTATTTTTCATATTTACTCTTTTAATCCATTTCAGTTATATTGTGCTGAGATAGTCCCACCTTTGCCTGGTGGTTGGTTCATGGGTCTTCGTGATACAATTCTCACATCTTGTTGGTCTTTGCTTGTGTCTGGGCTATCTGGGATTAGCAGGATGTTTCAGGCTCATCTTATCTGTAATGTACTCCAGACCTGGAATTGGGCTTTGTAAATAATTCCCCAGTGCCATTGTCACAGCAGGTGAAAGTGGTAATAAATGAAAGAAGCAATAAATGACACACGGTGTATATTACATGCTAGTATCTCCCTTGGTCCTTTACTTAGTCTGAGTTCTGTATATAGGAAGGATCCGTGAGCTTGTATCTCCAGCTTTTGTTTTGTGTGCTTGTGTTTTATGAAGCTTGTTTTCTGGTAGATTCCTAAGGAAGGAATAATGGGAATAATACTCTGATTTTTTTGTAATATTGAGAAGCTACTTCATAGTCTTCATCCTGGAAAGTCTGCTGGCTACATATAAAACCCTTGGTTCCCATTTTCAGCCCATCATCTTAAATTACTCTCATTTCTTCTCACAGAAGTATTGCCTTTCACGTTTGATCACAGGCTGGTTTTCATCTTTTTAAAAGTAACGTGGTCTTTTTCATCTTGGTGTTGGTCATTCTGGGTTAGTTTTCTAGTTATGTGGTCTTCGTTTCAGTATGTAGTTCAAAATCTTTATTTTAGGATAGTTTTCTTCAATTAGTTTTTCAAATTTATAATTTAAAAATTATTTTGGTTGTGCTTTACCTGGGTATTCCTATGACAGTGGGGAATTTATAACAGCTTAATCCACCAATTGTCAGAACTTGAAATCTGGTGTTATTTTAGAACATCATTATAGAGTATGATTTTTATTAGGCCTGTGTTAAAGTTCTCCAGATGAGCGTTGTCTCACAATTGTGTTTGTATTCCAGACACTGAAATGGAAGTAATTGTGGCACTCAGTGAATGTTGATTTAGGATCACTGTAGGATTGCAAATTTAAAATGTTTTACATTTAAATCATTTTGCCCTAGATCAGGAGAATAAGATTAAAAAAAAAAAATCATCTGAAGATTGTCAAAAAATATAGATAAAATAAAAAATGTTTTGTGTGTGTGAGAGAGATTTGATAGTGCTACTCTTTATCTTAAAAGAGAACGTTTGCATCAGGCCTGTTCTAATGTTTCCATTTATTTGTGTTGTGTACTTATATCCAGAAAATCAAGTGTTTATGGTGTGATTTGAATAAAGCAGAATATGAAGTTATTTAATATTTTAAGTTGATGTAAATTTTCTTCAAAACACACTTTTAAAATTGTTTTAAAATTGTTTTAAAATTGGACAAGAGACATTTCCAGATTTTGAGAACCTTTTGCATGTCAGCTTTTTTGTAGATGATCACTTTGATGACTGCTGTCATGTTACTTACTAGCCCTCTGCTCAGATTTAGATTTCACCACAGATTTATGACCATAACAAAGGGAATTTTTTTTTCCTGGAAAACTTTTGAAATGAAAATATTAACTGCTGTGCTTTGTTGGTTGACTCATTAACTGTTTTTGAAACAGTTCATCTAGAAAAGGAAGTGGTGATAGTTTAATGTTTTTGTGGCAGAATATTCGTTTTGTGAAGAAGCTTACATTGTTTGGTGTCCTTAAGCTATTTTCCCCACTTTTTCTAGTTTGATAGAGAGAACGTGCGGATCCCTGGAATGCTGATTATTGACACTCCTGGGCATGAATCTTTCAGGTAAGAGCGCGTTGAGTCTTCTGTCCGCAAGCATATCACCTGAAAACCTTGTCTAAAGGTTCAGTTGTGAGAATGTGTGACTAATCATTAAAGTTGGCTGGTGTTTTGAGATCTGTGGCTTTCAGCTCATACCTAGGTAATTATTGGCAGTAACCTCCAGTCCTCATCCATGCCTTCCTGATTTAGCAGTATTTTACTTGATACTTGGTTTTGTTTTTTTTTGTAGAGCGAAGTCTTTTCTACTTTGAAGAGCAAATCCTAATACATACCTGGTCTATCTCCAGTACACCCATTACAGGTGGAATTTTATCCAGTTGTCTCTTGGCCATATTCCTTAGTGTAAAAACTTGGTCAGGAAAATTGACAGAAATATTGGAGTTAACTTCTGGAACTCATTCTAGCTGATGTCAGTTCATTGTTAGATAAGCATTTGGAAAGTGAAAGGCAAATGGCACTTGAATCTAATACATGTACTTCATATTGTTCTTGTTTAGGTTTTACAAAGAAATTAAAAATTTAAGTTTCTTTAAATAAAAATATTTCCAGATGTCTATTTATGTATCTTTTCCTTCTTTTCAACAGTAATCTGAGAAACAGAGGAAGCTCTCTTTGTGATATTGCCATTTTAGTTGTTGATATTATGCATGGTTTGGAGCCCCAGACAATTGAATCTATCAACCTTCTAAAATCTAAAAAATGTCCCTTCATTGTTGCACTCAATAAGGTAAGCGCTTGGAAAAATTCATTTGTGGAAATAAGCTTTTTACTTTTTTTGTAATTAAAAAAATGTAGTATAACTTTCATATAAGAATGTACTCCTGCTAAGTTCATTGTATTTTGACAAATTTATAAATACACATCTATACCACCATTCAGAATACAGACCATCTTTATTTTCCCACAATGTTCTCTCGTGTTCTTTTACAGCCAGTCTGCCCCCTTCTCTGGCCCCAAACACTGATTTTCTTTTTGCAACTCTGGACTAATTCTTCCTGTTTTATGAATTTCATGTTAAAGGAATTATATACAGTGCATAATCCTTTCAGTTTGGCATTTTCACTATTCATGCTGTAGAATTATCCATGTTGCATATAGCATGGGTTGTTCCTTTTCATTGCTGAGTAATATTTCATTATTTGAATAATACTACACATTATTTACTTATTGGATATTTGAATCAACTCCAATTTTAAGTTACTTATTAATGAAGCAGCTATGAACATTTGATGCAAACCTTTGTGAGACATTCGTTTTTGAGTAAATAGGAATCGAATTGTTGGATCATATGTATTTGTATGTTTGATTTTATGAGAAAACACATTTTCCTAAAGAAGTGGTAGCATGTTAAATTTTAACCAGCAATGTGTGAGAGTTCATTTCTGCACATTCTTGCCAACACTTGCCCCATCCTAGTCATTCTAAGTGTGCGGTGCTAAATTATTGTGGTTTAATTGTGTTTCTACGATGACTAATGGCATTAAACACTTTTTCATGTACTTATTTGCCATCTCCCTCTTTTTGTGACATATCTATTTAAATCCTTTGTTCATTTTTTTATTAGACTGTTTAGTGTTGAATTTTGAGTTCCTTGTATATTGTTGTTATAAGTCCTTTGTCATTTGTGTGTATTGCAGATACACTTGTAGTCAGGCACTTGGTTTTTCATTTTCTTGATGTGTTTTGAAGAGCAAAGGTTTCTAATTTTGGCGAAATCTCATTAGAAATTTTCTTACAATTTGTGTTTATTGTGTTCTGTATAAGTAATCTTTTTCCAACCCAAGTTCGTGAAAATTTTCTCCAGTGTTTCTAGATATCTAACATTTAGATCTGTGATTTGTTAGTTAATTCTTGTGCATGGTGTAAAGTAAGGTTCAAAGTTTACTTGTTTCCATATGAACATCCGATTCAGAAGCCTTCATTGAAGAAGTTATACTTCCTCATTTAATTACTTTTGAATCTAATTGACTGTGTGTATATCCTTTGGTCCGAATGTCTTTCCGAATGTCACCAGTACCCAGCCGCGGTTACTGTAGTTTCTTCACAGTATGTCTTGAAAGCAGGTGGTGGTAAGTTCTTCAGCTTCATGTTTCTCACAATTGCTTTGGATACTTTAGGGTTCTTGAATTTTCCATGTAAAGTTTAGAATCAGCTTCTTAGTTTCTACATAAAACTTTCTAGGATTTTGATTGGAATTATATTTAATCTATAGATAAATTCTGAGAGGACTGACATTGTAACAAAATTGAGTCTTCTAATCAGTGAACATGGTATCTGTTCATTTACTCGGGTCTTTATTTCCTCTTGCCAGTATTTTATCATTTCATTGTGTGTTAGACATTTTAAAATTTATCCACAGTATTTCATGTTTTTGATGCTGTTGTAAGTAGCATTTAAAATTTTTGGATTTCTAACTGTCACTTTTAAACAGAGATAGCTTTGATTTTTGTATATGAACTTTCTATCTTGTCATCTCTTTAAATTCACTGATTAGAACTAGTAGCTTCTTTTGTAGATCATGCGGGTTTTTGTATATGCATGATTAAGTTATCTGTAAATAAAGACTGCTGTTATACTCTTTTCCTTATTTGTATGTTTTGTAAGTTTTTTTCTTCCATACTGTGCTAACTGCACTTTCTAGAACAATGTTGAAGTGATGTCAGACATCCGTACCCTTTCTGATCTCGGGAAGGTTCTTAGATTCTCACCGTTGTCAGCTGTAGGCCTGTTTGTAAATGCGTTTTATTAAGTCAAGGACATTTCCATTGTCCCTGGGTTGCTTAGAGAGTGTTTTTTTTTTTTTTTTTAAATTATGAATGGTTGTTGATTTTTGTAAGGTGCGTATTCTGCATCTCTTGAGATGTTCATGTAGCTTTTCTCCTTTATTTTGTGACAACATGAATCACTCTTGATGTTTTTGGGAGGCTTTACTCATTTTTTATTTTTAAAACTGTTTTAGAGCAGTGTAAGGTTCAGAGAAGAATTGAAGGCAAGGTGTAAAGATGTGCCACCTACCCAAGTTCCCACACATGCACCGCCTCCTCCTTTATCAGCATCCCCACCAGAGGGGGGCACATTTGTTACAGTTGAACCTGCACTGACACATCGTCACCCCAAGTTCATTGTTTACTTTAGGGTTCACACTTGGCGTTGTACATTCTTTAGGTTTAGACAAATGTATCCATCATTATGGTATCACACAGAATAATTTCACTGCCCTAAATATCCTCTGTATTCCAACTAGTCATCCCCTGCCTCTCATCCCCTGACAGTCACTGACCTTACTGTCTCCATAATTCTACCTTTTCAAGAATGTCATGCAGTTGGAATCATACAGTATGTAGCCTTTGCAAATTGGTTTCTTGTAATGAGCATTAAAGTTTCCTTCATGTCTTTTCATGGCTTGATAGCTCATTTTAGCATTGAATCATACTCCATTGTCTGATGGACCACAGTTTATCCATCACCTGCTGAAGGACACCTTGGCGGCTTCCAAGTTTTGGCAATTAAATAAATTTAATTTAAATTTATAATTATCTGTGTGCAGGTTTTGTGTGGACATGAGTTTTCAACTCCTCTGGGTAAATACCAAGGAGTGTGGTGGGAAGATCCTATAGTAAGAGTGTTTAGTTTTATTAAGAAATTGCCAAATTATCTTTCAAAGTGGCTGCACCATATTACATCCCCACCAGCACTGAATGAGAGTGCCTGCTGCCCCACATCCTCACCAGCATTCAGTGTTGTCAGTATTTTGGATTTTGGCCACTCTAATAGGTGTGTGGTGGTTTGTCATTGTTTTAACTTGTGTTTCCCTGGTAACCTAAGGTGTGGAACATCTTTTTATGCTATTTGCCATCTGTATATCTTTGGTGAGGTATCTGTTAAACTCTGGCCCATTTTTAGATTGGATTCTGTTTTCTTATTGTTGAGTTTTAAGAGTTCTTTGTATATTTTGGAGAATAGTTTTTTATTAGATGTATCTTTTCCAAATATTTTCTTCCAGTCTGGCTTGTCATCTCACTCAGTTATTTCACGGAGCACTTTTTAATTTTAACACACTGGAGCTTATCAGTTCTTTGTTTTATGGATTATGCCTTTGGTGTTGTATCTAAACAGGTATCCATTCTGTGTTAATTTTTGTGAAGGATGTATGATGTGTTTTTAGATTGCTTTTTGCATGTGGATGTCCATTTGTTCCAGTACCATTTGTTGCTCACTATTGAGTTTTTAGATATTAAACCAACCTTATATGACTGGAACAAACCTTGTCACAATTAGTGTACTTGGTCACGATATAGTTTTCCAATATTGCTGGATTTGATTTGGTAATTTTCTGTTGACTGTATTCATGAGTGATTTTGGTATGTAGTTTTCTTATAATGCCTTTTGACTGGTTTCGATAGTGTAATGATGGACTCTTAGATGAGTTGAGAAGTATTTCCTCCTCTATTTTCTGAGAGAATTATATAGAAATAGCATTTTTTTCTTTAAGTGTTTAATAGAAGTCACCAGTAAAGTCAGATCAGCTTGGAATTTCTTAAGTAGATGTAAGTTACTTAGGTTTTTTTATTTTTCTTTTATCAGTAGATAAATTTGTGTCTTTCAAAGAACCAGCTTTTGGTTTTATCAATAATCTTTGTTGTTTGTCTATTATTGTTTGTCACGGATTTTCAGTGTTGATTTTCTTTCTACTTACTTTGTTTTCATATGCTTTTTTTTTCAGTTTCTTAAGGTGGAAGCTTCAGATTTCAGATATTTTTTCTAACATAAGCATTTAAAGATATGCCTCTTACTGTTAAAAAAAAAAACACCGCTTAGACATGTTGTTTTTATCATTTAGATCAAAATATTTTCTGAATATTTTCAATTACAATAGAGTTCTAGGTTTAAAAATATTTTTTCCTTCATCATCATTGCTTACTGGCTTTTATCTCTAGTTGTTCTTTGTTCCCCTGTATGTAATACATCTTTTCTTTGACCGCTTTTAAGACTGTTTTGTCAATGAGATTATGTAATAGTTTTCTTAATGTTTATCCTACTTTGATTTTCTTAACATTTATAAATTTATACTCAGTTAAAAAAAATTCTTGGATATTTGTTCAGATATTTTCTGCTCTCTCTTCCCCTTTAAGTGTTTGATAGAATTCTAGGACCTTTCTAGAACTTAAGTTAACGTCTCTTAATATCATCCCATAAGTGACTGAAGGTTTTTTCTATTTTTTTCTTCATCTATTTTTCTTCATATGCTTCAGTTGGGATCATTTTTATTGCTATATCTCTGTGGTCACTAAGCTTTTCTTTTGCACTGTGTAATTTGCTATTAAATTCATCAGTGAATTTTCCATTTCAGATTACATATATACTTTTAGCTCGACATGTTCATATTTTCCCTTTAAAGTTGTTATATATATTTATAAGTCCTGTAAAAACCTTGTATGCTAAATTATATCATCTTTGTCATTTCTGGGTCTGTTTCTACTTTCCAGTTATTCTGGTTGGTCTGCTACTTTAAATTATCCCCTTAGACCGTCAACAGATTATGCTTTTTTCCCCCCAAATTATTAAACAATTTTCTGTACCTATTTATCTTTTGAAAAGTAAAGGAAAATAATTATTTGATAACTAACAGATTAAATCCTAATTTGAACAATAAAACAAAATGGGCTATTCTCTGAGATAGGGAAGAATTATTTTCAGTTTTTTTTGTATGTAAGTTTCCTGGTGATGGTACTTGCTGTAATAACCCTTGCTTCTGACTACTAGTTTTCCAAACCATTCTGGAATTTCAGAAGCATTGATAATGGCCCCCCAGGACCATTCTAAGATCTCATCTTTTGCAGATGAATGGTGGATGGGCAGCTCCTGCCTCAGCAGTTTCTAATTGAAGAGGGGATGCAGTTAGGCCCCTGGGGGCTTTTGGTATAATAAAACGTCTGAATAACTCACACTTCTGGACATAAATAATACACATTAGGAACTTTCCGGAGTTTTTAACGTTAAATTCCCTAGTGTTCTGAATGTTTCAGAGATATTTTTTAAGAAAAATCTTTTCCAGATTGATAGGTTGTATGATTGGAAAAAGAGCCCCGACTCTGATGTGGCTGCCACTTTAAAGAAGCAGAAAAAGAATACAAAGGATGAGTTTGAGGAGCGAGCAAAGGCTATCATAGTAGAATTTGCACAGCAGGTAAGAAAGCTTTCTCTTTTTCAGGAAGAGCCTGTAGCATAGAGAATTTTTTTCTTTCATTTGCATGGTCTTTGCAGTAAATCAGCATTTTCACTAATACTGGTTCTTTGCCCCTGTTAATGGTAATTAGTGTTTTTTATTCTTTTCCCTTATTTTTCTTTGTAAAATCAGAAAGCTGGTATTTCAGAGATCTTGTAGTTTAATTTAAAAATCCAAGTTAACTTGGAAAGAAACTATTTTTCTGTAACGTAATTAATACCTCCAAGGTATGCATGATCTTTTCTTGACGTTATAGGAGTTTCGGAATGATCAGCCTCTGCTGCGCTTCTCGCCTCTAGGTAGTCGTCCCAGTTCCAGCGCCTCTTTGCTCAGCCTTGCACAGTGACTTTGCCTTTCATGTCTTAGGGTTTGAATGCGGCTTTGTGTTATGAAAACAAAGACCCCCGCACGTTTGTGTCCTTGGTGCCCACCTCCGCACATACTGGTGATGGGATGGGGAGTCTCATCCACCTTCTGGTCGAGTTGACACAGACTATGTTGAGCAAGAGACTGGCGCAGTGTGAGGAGCTGAGAGCGCAGGTGATGGAGGTAATGACCGGCTTCTCAGTTTGTTGTTCCTCGTTCTTTCATAACTCCTGGGCGGGCACGGTCCCGCTTTTAGACCTGACTCGATGGGGTGCTGCAGCCTGTGGCTCACTCCTTTATGACGATGTCTCTCCTAGGTCAAGGCTCTCCCAGGAATGGGTACCACCATAGATGTGATACTGATCAACGGACGTCTAAGGGAAGGGGACACAGTTATCGTTCCTGGAGTGGAGGGGCCCATTGTGACCCAGATCCGGGGCCTCTTATTACCCCCACCGATGAAGGAGCTGCGAGTGAAGGTGAGCCCGCTGGGAAGCGGCATCATGTGGGGAATTGTTCTGTGATCGGAAGTTCTGCTGAGGTCGTTTCCTCACTTTGGGAGCTGCTTGGCTTACTCCACCACGCACACATACCCACACACATGTACGCACATACACCCAAATGCACCCATGCGCACACACCATCATATTTCAGGTGTCTCACATGGCAGGGACTCTGAGCAAGGCAATATGTGAATGTTCTCATTTGTTAACCACACTTTCCACAAAATTAAAGCATGTCATGGGTTTATATTGCTAATTTTTCTTTAACATTTTTTATTATGAAATAAAACATTCATACAGAAAAGTACACAAAACACAGAAGAAAAGTTTAACCAGTTTTTAGGAAGCAGACAATCAGATAAAGAATCAGAATATTGCTGACACCCCGGAGGCCTTCTGTGCGCCTCTTCCTGAACTTACCTCCCCTCCGCCAAATTAACCATGTTTTCATTTTCATGACAGTAACTAATAACCTTGCTTTTTTTATTTATAGTTTTAATACCCGAGAATATAAATACGTGTGGACTTTATGTGAATAGCATCATTCTCATTGTTCCTTTATATCTGGCTTCTTTAAGATTTGTCTGTGTTGTTGCATGTAGCCATAGTTCCTGTCGTTGTTGTGTCCTATTCTGCTGCTTGAGTATATCATGGTTCTCCTGTTGATGGAAAGTGCAGGCCGTCTTTGGCTTAACGTTTTTGTTATGGATGCTGTTGGTGTGCCCATTCTTGTACTGTCTCCAGGTGCAGGTGTGCAAGCCTATTTAGGTGTGAAAACTTGGGGTCATCAGTGCCTCTCAGCTCCATCGGGCATAATCCTCTGCTCATTCAGCTGTGGTAGTTCAGTCTTCATTGCTTCACATCTTCATCAGTTCTGATGTCAGATTTTCCAGGTTTTCCCATTCTGGGGTATATGTAGCACATTGCTGTTTCCGTTGGTTGATCATTACATTTTTATTAGCCACTTAAATTTCTTCTTTTGTGAAATGCCCATTGTGTTCTGGCAGCATCCATCTGTAGTACAGATTTTGCGAGTTATTTGTTTTTGTAGTCAGAATACTAGCCTGTTATTGGTTGGTATACATTGTAGCATTTTCTTCTACTCTGTGACTTTTTTTTACTTTTTCTATGGTATCTTGTGAAACAAATACTTAATTTTACCATTGAATTACTCTCTTATTTTGTGTTTATTGCTTTTTGTTTTAGATTAAGAAATCTTTTTCTACCCCAAGGTTGTGAAACTATTGTCTCTTACATAATGTCCTACTGCTAACCACTGTTCAAATAGCAATGGTAACAAATACATTCATTTCCGTAGAGCCAGTATGAAAAACACAAAGAAGTAGAAGCAGCTCAAGGAGTAAAGATTCTTGGAAAAGATTTGGAGAAAACATTGGCTGGTTTACCCCTCCTGGTGGCTTATAAAGAAGATGAAATCCCTGTGCTTAAAGTAAGTTATTTAAATTTTTTTTTTAAAGCTATCAATTCTGTCATGTGTCAGTAGAGCACATGCTAGGAAGAGTGAGTAAA
Organism: Eonycteris spelaea; assembly: GCA_003508835.1. NCBI lineage: Eukaryota > Metazoa > Chordata > Mammalia > Chiroptera > Pteropodidae > Eonycteris > Eonycteris spelaea. Next base: position 1,388,637 of record PUFA01000304.1, on the reverse strand, counting down.
ATGGGTACCTCTGTCTCGTGAAGCCTTATCTGGTGGCCTCTTAGCAAACAGTTGATGCTTTTGAATTACTTCAGTTTGTATAGTCATATGAATCGGCTTAATTATTTATATAAATATTACAAATATTTATAATATTTTGATTTCTAAAACATTTTATTTAAATTAAAAAGGAATCGAGAGCTAGAAGTAGTTTATCTACATTTTATTTTTGGTACCTGAATATGCAGACAGAACTAAGGAAAACCTTACTAGGTACCCGAGCACCCTAAAGGTTATCTACATGTTCATCTGGTGGCGCCCCATGAGCCCAGCATAGTTTCACAAAAGCAAACTTTGTGCCGCAATTTATTTGCTTGCCCAGGAGTAGTTGCTGCTGTTCCCAGCTCATGGCTCCTCTAGTGACCTGACACCGCCATTATTCTTAAGACAAAGTAGGGTCACAGCCATCAGGGAATTGGCTACCTTAGGGCCAGTGATAACAGGACAGAGGTGTTTTCTTTCCTGATAAATACATTGCATTTGAATAAGTATTTGATAGAGAGTGAAAACATGCACTAGACTAAAAATGCCATGGATTTGTTTTTATATCCATTGACTATAAAACTTAAAAAAAAATAATTTAAAGGCTTGGCTGCCATTTTAGAGCACAGTAATCAGGTGATAAGATGGGGCCTAGTTTTCAGTAAAACGTGTACAGTGGGTCCATCCAAGTTACTTCATCGGTTGAATAGTTTTTCCCACTTTGGCCAGTTTTGAAGTATAGCATGGGCTTCTGCATCTTACTGGCATTGGCATGGTGGTTTACTTGTTCATGCTTTCTCCATGCTGCTGAGACAGGGTGTTTCATAGTTCAGACAGTCGAGCAGAGCCATTGGGTACACATACTACCTTCATGTTGTACTTTTAACTTAAAAAAATTATTTCATTTGCTTACCCATCTACCTTATTTGCCAAATGGAGCAGAAGTGACATGTATGTCAGTAAACCTCTCACAGGTAACATGGGACACAATTCGGGCACGGCCCTCAAGGCCCGTGCCCACCCAGCGCAGGCCCTGCCGTGTGCCTTGCTCTTTGTAAGCCTGGGTTCCATATTTTCAGTTAAATATTAAAAAGAGAAACACGGTTTAATTCTAGGTTGCTGCTAACAGAGATGTATTTCCAACTTTGTCAAATCCAATTTCTTTTCAAGGATGAATTGATCCATGAATTAAAGCAGACACTGAATGCTATCAGATTAGAAGAGAAAGGGGTCTATGTCCAAGCGTCTACACTGGGGTCTCTGGAAGCTCTGCTCGAATTTCTGAGAACATCAGAGGTGCCCGTAAGTAACATGCCCAACTCTAGTCAGTGGTAGTCATGGCTGTGGTGCTGCTGCTGTTACTGACACAAGCTGCTAACCCCCGCCTCACCTTGGTCCTGTCCCGTCCCGTCCCCAGTATGCAGGCATTAACATCGGTCCGGTCCACAAGAAAGATGTTATGAAGGCTTCAGTGATGCTGGAACACGACCCACAGTAAGTGGTTTCTCTTTTGCTACGGGGGCTCTCATGTAGCTGCCTGTTCTTTGAACTTCCCTGTGTGACATACGCCGCTTCTCACTGGCTGCTCTGTGATGTGCTCTGACCTTCCAGGTACGCAGTCATCTTGGCCTTTGATGTGAGAATCGAACGGGATGCACAAGAAATGGCTGATAGTTTAGGAGTTAGAATTTTTAGTGCAGAAATTATTTATCACTTATTTGATGCCTTTACAAAATATAGACAAGACTACAAAAAACAGAAACAAGAAGAATTTAAGTAAGTTGGTGATTTTACTTACTCTGGGTCTTTGGTGGTGAAGCTGGTGATTGGAGACTAACCCAGTACCAGAAAGGTATGCAGACAAGAGGCATCCTCCAGAGGCTGTGTCCTAAAGTAGTGTTACACATCCCAAGTCCTGTCCATCAGAGACCAGCAGTGTGGGGACAGATCCTTTCTGGGGTGTTTGTGTTTTTGTTTTTTTTTTTGTTTTTTGCCATTTAAAATTTGACAGACCTAGGTCTCATTCATAAGTGAGTAGCTACATTTAGTTATTTATTTGGGAGGCATGGAATGGAAGTAAAATTAGAGTGGGGAAAAGTAGGAAGCGAGGCAAGGCATTCTGTGGAGGAAAGCTCACTTCTCTAGCAGACTGCCAAACACCTGGTGGAAGTGGGACAGCACAGGCGCTAGAGGCGTCGCTAGTGGCCCCAACCAGGTCCCCTCTTCCTGGAGCTCAGGGAACAGACAGTTAATGACCACATGATAAGTGGGGTGAATGCTTAAAAGCAAAATAAGGCAGGGAGGGGCCTCAAGAAAGAGGGAGCTATGGGGAGGCTGGTCATTTGTGCGATCCAAACGGATGAAGTGAGCCTGCCAGACGTGGGAGCGCCTGTGCAGGAGGACAGCACCAGGAGACCATCCTCACATAGTAACCTTGGGGAGGGTAAGAGGAGGGAGCTGAATTGGCAGGCCCCAGATGGTGCAGGACCGTGTGGCTTATCGGGGTTGAGACCCAGTAAGGAGGCTCCTGCAGTCCAGGTGTGCTGTGGCTTAGACCACAGTGGTCATAGGGAGTGATGGCTCAATCTGGCCATGTTTGTAAAGAAGGACTGACTGGTCAGTATCAGGGTTTAGACTGGGATGTGCTCACTTTCGGTCGGGAAACCAAAGGGAGACGGCTGCGAACTGGGGAAGCACTTCAAGCATGTGCTCAATACACAGGGGCACAGTGGACTTAAGAGATCAAAGGGGGACATGGTGCTGTATGGTCCCCAGAACAGACTACACCTGGTAGTAGGTGCCACCGAAGCTCTGGTTTCTGTACCTATGGCAGGGCTCAGCCCGTTAGTCTGGGCACCAAGTACTCCTTTGATGCAGCTTCTTTAAGACTTGGGATGTGCCTGAATGGACAGATGGAGGGGCGAGGAAGGCCTTTATTCAACGGGAGAAGCAGCCTCATGTTCACTTGCATTTGTTTTATACTTTTAAGTGATTTTGTAAGCTTAAAAATTCTCTTCCTTTTAGGCATATAGCGGTATTTCCCTGCAAGATCAAAATTCTCCCGCAATATATTTTCAATTCCCGAGACCCCATAGTGATGGGCGTGACTGTGGAAGCAGGCCAGGTGAAACAGGGGACCCCCATGTGCGTCCCTAGTAAAAACGTAAGTGTCAGTGGTGCTTCAAAAAATGGTACTCTCTCAGAATGGTGACAAAAACTTAAACCAGGCAGTGTTTGTCACTAATTTATACCTTAGTCTTGGTAAACGTCAGCATTCCTTAATCACTGTTGAGTCTTAGCACCTGGTACCAGTGCCTCAGTTAATGAAAATCGTAATTTACAGTGGTGGTTCACATTTTACCAGCTGTCCCCAAAATGGCTTTCATAATTGCACTTGCTGACCTGGTCTAGCACCCCTTCCAGGCGCAGTGTCTTTGGCTGTTGCGTGTTTCACTCTCAATCAGGCACAGGCTCCCACCCTTTTTGAAGGGTGCAGACCATTGTTTCCCAGATTATTTCACAGCTTGGATTTGTCTGTTTCCCCATGACTTAATACAAGTTTAAGTTATTGGAAAGGGTCCTACACTCTGTTGTCTGATGTGCCTCATGCATGTCACATAGGCTGTGTGTTGGGATGCCAGGAGCTCAGCACCTGCATCAGGTACACCTTCCCTTTGTAATTACTAAGTAGTCACCCGGGTACTTTGAGTCCCTGTGCGAATCTTGTTTCTCAGCTTTATTCCAGAATCTTTATTAACCATTAACATCTTTGCATAAATAAGTTAGTATGTAAGTGGTTGCACGATCAAGATCACTCTACACTTTTGAAAAGAACCCTCCTCTCCCGGACCTTTTCACTAAGTAGCTATACATTCAGTTCCAGTGTTAAAAATATGGCTGTTATAATTTTGAGCATTTTCTTTCTTTATAGCCAAACCATCCAGTTTTGGTCCATGGGAGCGCATTCAAGCTGGCTACTATGTCCTTGCCACATGTACTTTGAGCATTTTCTTCTTTTCTGGTATAGCAAGATACTCTGGGCTTGCCTCTTATGTTCCCTGCCCAGAAACTGATTCCTTTAGGGCAAAATGGCACTTGGAGTCACTGCTCCTAAGCCAGTTTAGTGGACATTGCTGGGACACTCATTTGTAGTACTTATCTATCTATGGCTTTAACCAAACCAAACTCCTCCAGGCAGGAAGCAGAGGGTTCCCCCCTATCCCAAGCTGTCACAGAATTGGTGGTTCGTAACTCTGTTGGAATGAAGGGTGAGGTTCTTGCCATGGGCCCCACTGCTGCTCCCATTGCTGACCACACCAGCCTTCTAAGCTCACTCCTTGTGGAGAACATTTGTGCCTTCCATTTCCTTTCATTGTGGCACCTGGCATGTGAAAGGCTGGAGTGGAAACGAGGGTGTCGGGCTGGCAGAGCACTTGCAGGTTTCCCAAAGCACTATACCCTCCTTTTGTCCACACACCACCTCGTGAGGAGCATAGGGGACACAGTGGAGTCATCCCTAGTTTGTTGATGGCAACACCCCCTACAATCATGGAGAGTCACAAAGTCAAGGCTTCAAAGACTCGCCCTTCTGCTAATTTTAGCTCATCTGTGCAGCTGGGGCACCTGTGATGGCCAGGCTTCCTGTGCTTACATTGTAGTTTCTGTTCTTATCATTTAGTTTGTCGACATTGGAATAGTAACAAGCATTGAAATAAATCATAAACAAGTGGATGTTGCAAAAAAAGGACAAGAAGTCTGTGTAAAATAGAACCTATTCCTGGTGAATCTCCCAAAATGTATGGAAGACACTTTGAAGCTACAGACATTCTCGTCAGTAAGGTAAGTCTCTGCCAGGGTGGCCTGTGGGAGGAGGGGAAGTCAGCTGTGCTCACCTGGACCTGGTGGCTCAAGTTTAAACTTTAAGCATCTGATGGGGCCAGATCCTTCATCAGGGCTTGGGTCCGTAGTGTGGCCTCGTCTCTGAGGCAAAGTGCCCTTCCAGGTCCCTTCTGCTGGGTTCGCCCAGCAGCTGTGGAGGAAGGCTGGCAGCACCACCTTGCTCTTTCCACCTGAGCCGTCTTTGCAGTAATATCTGGTGTCAGACCCTGGGCTACCCCTCTTCTTAGGCACTTGTTACATTGTCTCATCAGTCCTGTTTGTGCTCACAGATCAGCCGGCAGTCCATTGACGCCCTTAAAGACTGGTTCCGAGATGAGATGCAGAAGAGTGACTGGCAGCTTATTGTGGAGCTGAAGAAAGTGTTTGAAATCATCTAATTTTTCCACGTGGGGCAGGAATTGGAATAAATGCAAGAAAAACGAGACAAAAATGGAATGGACGTATCTGGACACTAATGCACTTAAGTATGGAAGGAAAAAAAATAGATGTATAAATGTTTTCCATGAGAAACCAAGAAACTTACACTGGTTTGACAGTGGTCGATTACATGTCCCCACGGTTCCAATGTGCCTGTTCACTCGCCCGCTCCTTCCCAACCCTCTACTGGCTGCTGTTTTACAGTTTGCCCTTCCCCAAATTTGGATTTTTATTACAGACCTAAAGCTCTTTCAATTTTATACTGATTAAATCAGTACTGCAGTATTTGATTAACCAAGCTTCTACAGATTTTGTGATTCTTGGGACTTTTTTGATGTAAGAAACACTTTGTGCATATCCTTTCCACGGTGATTTTTTCCTGCCATTCTTCTGCCATAGGCTCTTAGGAATTTTTTAAAATAGAAAATTAGGCATTCTATATTTATCTTTTGTGAAGCTATGGTATAAATCCGGGCTGGCTGCTGCCTTCTGCTTGTCTGCGTCCATGGTACCAGCTGCCCATGCGTCCTGCCAGGTTTCCAGCCCAGCACAGCTGCTCCCCAGGTCGTAAGCTCTTAAGGACAAGAATTATTAACTATCCTACCGTGTGCAGCACCAGATTAACGTGAGGAATTTTTATATGCCAATCTTGATCTATTTTGTCCTAGAAAATTCTATCATGCATACATTTTCTGATGAGACACTCAACAGGGAATTAAATATTTGAGCTTAGTACTTCTGAGTTGTAGCAGAGACGTCATAATGGCTTATCTACATTGGTAATCGGACTAGAGCTTGTTTTATGGTTCCCCACATGAGGACAGTCCTCTCCCCAGTTGAAGACATCTGTTAGTGTTACTTTAACTCCTACGCCAGATCTCTATCTAGTATCTACCTATTTATAGCACAGTGTCAAATGAAGTCAAAATGTGGGGTGTTTGAAGAAAATGTTCCCAAGTATTCACTGGCATAGAATTATAAACTACTTTTAAAGTGTTATGGCATAACATACAACATAAAAATACATTATATACATCTGAAAATCTGTGCCATTCATTACTGCAGTTTCTCAAGGGCCAACAGAGGCAAGGAAGACACCTCTACACCATCTGGGATGTAACTTTCCCAGGAAAAAACATAGTCTTCAATTGTGTGTTGTTCTAAATCAAAACATGTAAATTCCTCCACTTAGAAGTAAAGACTTTTTTATCATGCTCCTGTGTTCATGCTTGGGGACAGGAGTGACAAGGTTGGTTAGAAGCTTCACCAGAAGCTTCACCCGGGCTTGGAAGCAGCAGAACTCCAGGCCGGGACCTCCAAGAATTGGAAAGCTCAGCACAAGGTCTACAACAGCCTAACTTGGTCTTTTGGCCTGTAAGTATAATAAACAGTTCAGGATTCATTTCCTAAAGGATTCACAAAAAGGAACCTGTACAAAACATACATACAGTTCTTTATTAAACAACTGTAAACACTTCACTGTAAAAATCCATAAAACTTTATAAACAAACATTTTGTAAATAGACTCTATACTACAGTAAAAGAAGACAATTATTTACATGCAATACTGACAAATTTGGCACTTATTGAAAAAAAATATACAAAACACTTGCTCAGAAAGAAATTTAAAATTATAAAACCTCGGAGCATCACTACCATGCACTTCGCAAATACCTCACAAGCACTTGTGGCACAGTGAGCAGGGAGTGCCAAGCTCCCGGGGTATTTATGTGACTTTTAAGGTGCTCCCATAAGTCTGCTGTAGAACCACCTGAACGTTGTCGAGAATAAAGTCGAACGCCATGTTCCAGACTGACTCCACCGACTGCTGCATCAACCTGCAGGTGTGAGAGGTCAGGCAACTGATGATTCCTTCAAGGACCAGTTTAACAGCTTTAGGGTTTTAACATTTTTATGTAAGAATCAAAAACCGATTCTGACAACTCACACTCTAGAACACCTGAAAGCACTTCCTGTGGTTCTAAACTACACCACTGAGGGAGCACCACCCAGTGTTATGGCACTTCTCTCTCGGGGGTCAAAGTGAAGGGTGCCCTTTTCATGAGCCTGGAGGAACACAGTTCATGCAACACTCAGCACCTCGCCCCCCTCGATTACCTGTGTGACAGGCCACTGAATAATTACCTTTTCATGTACTTTATAACCAGGTCCAGTTTTTCCAAATCCTTCTCCTCTATCAGGTCAGTACAGTATTTCACAACTTGTAGAATGTCTTCTTCCATTGGATCTAGAAAGGAAAATGCAAATGAGAACCAGCCAATGATGGAGAAACCTACAGGGTTAAAGGAAAGTGCACTCCTGCAACCACACACATGACCAAGCTATGTAAGGGACTTTTCACAGCCAGCCCGAGTATAAAAGGTTAGGGGGTGGTTGGTTTAAGCCTATTAGGTGGAGAAAAGTGAGCTCTATTTATGCAGTCAAGTCCATTCATGCTGTGTTTGTGCCTAATTACCACTGTGCCAGCCCACCTGAGATCGTGGTTATCCACTCTCTGAGCAAGGCCTTCACATCACTGAACTCAACAGCGCCAGCCAGGCTGGGTGCTGGGGGTCTGGTACAGGGAGATGGCTCAGGCTGTGGCCCAGACAGGCCTGGCACACCTGAGATGGAGGCCGAGTGTTCACCCTGATCAGAAAACATGATAAAATGTTACATAACATCAAAATCTGATGAGAGGTCAAAGTTTAAGGAGCCTTAGAAAATATTACCAGAGGTTTCTCAGGAACAGGACCTTCGTGTTTCAGAAACCCATCCATCAGCTTCTGGGGATTCCCGCAGACCCCTGGCATGGTTTTTGTAGGACTATTGAGCAGCTTGTTTTTCAGAGGACTCTGAATCTTCTTGGGGGAACTGATGGGGTATTTTTTCCTGTTTCGTTTTGTTTCTTTTACTGCTGCTGGTTTTAGCTGAAGTAAGGGATTCTTTGGCACTAAAAGATGAACGTTAAGACACTCAACCAATGTGTCGACCTAGTAGGATGGTTCTCTTTCCCCCAACACACGCAGACCCCAACAAGGCCTCTTGCTAAGACTAGAGGCAGCTCATGAATGTAGGCCCTCCATCACCTAGTCTGTGCTCTGCCACTCACTGATCTGACCTCGCAGGGGCTGCACAGAAGGGTTACATGAACCACAGCAGGTGAAGCATTAAGCACTCGACTCAGCAGGCCCTGCCCTGTTTTCACAGTAGATGTGTTTGTGACCTGCGGTCAGAAACCTCAGGTAGTTTTAAATGTATGTCCTTTGATATATACCAATCTCAAAGGACAATGGCCTTGACAAGTATTTAAGAAGATTTCTGGTAATAAAGTTTAAAAAAGGTGTTCCTAAGAAGTTACAGATACAAACCGCACTAGGCCTGTAACAGACCCACACTGTATACCTGTTCTGTCCCCCGATCTGAAGGGCTCTTTCACGTGACACTCAGACTTGGCCATTACCTACAACAGTAATCACAACCACAATGCCATTTCTTTTATTACTGGCTACACGTCACCTCCAGGGCTTACCGGCTGCGCTGGCTGGCTGCTGGGGTGCAGCCTCTCCCTGCCGCTGTCTTTGCTCGTATGCTGCGTTCAGCTCCATCTGAAGCTCAGGAGGAAGGGCGGCGAACACCTCAGGGTCCACCTGGTGAGAAAGAGAAGGTTCAAGTCACACCCAAGAAGATTCTCATGGCAGCTGGATTATATTCACAGAACATTTTGTTTTCAAATCAAACTTCTCTGATCCATATGAAATCCTATTAGATCCTCAATATCAGGGCTCATTCATTAAATCCTCACAAAGTTTTAGGATAAGAATAAAGAATAATATTTTGAGTATGAACTAAACCCCAAGAAACCCAGGGTAAGAAGCACCCAAGAAAGCCAGGCTCATGTATAGTGTTTTTTAAAATGCTACACTAAGACTAGTGTCCCCAGTGTATGATCAGGCTTCCCCACCATCACTCAACTATTACCCATTGGTCTCTGGGCAGTGATGCACGAGCCAGGTGTGTATATCTGCTTGTCTGCTAGGTGGAAGCGCCCACACACCACGGCCTCGGGAGACACTGCTGTCAGTCTCTGTCCCAGAGGTGGTGAGCCAGCACCCCCATCCCCCAAATGCATAGGGTGTAGACTATACCGAGTTGGGGTGCAAAGGGGCCTACACACTCTGAGTTGGAAGGACAGGGAGCATATTTAAACTGGTAAAGGCCCTAACCTCACCTTACCTGTGACAATGCTGGGAGGGCTATGACATTAATTCCTGAGTCACTGTCAGATTCTTGAGGTTCTGGTATTTCTAACAAAACTGTCCCAACTGGTTGTGGCAAAATTCCTATACTGCAGCCATTCAGCGGTTGGTTCTTCCTGTCACTGTGCAGCTCTCCTTGCTGTGCAGCACAGGCGTGCTCCACTTGTTCCCGGAGGTCAGGTGGAAGTGCTTCCAGAACAGACTGGTCGAGCTGCAAGTACACACATGCAGTCTGTGGTTACACCACGATCCGGGGATGACATGAGCATTCATGTGGCACTGAGTACGGCTAACTATGCCAGAAAAACACCCCCAAAACCAGCACAAGTTTTGGAATATCTCAGCCTTTTGCCACTGAAGCCTGAAGCCCAAATACACTCACTGACTCTCCTGCAAGAGGAGCAGACGACAGGAAGAGCCTTTGTTAAGCCCCAATCTCAGACCCCCACGCCTAAGGCAGATAGATGTCCAATTTCTGGGTTAGAAGTTTACCTTGCAGACTGGAAACTACATGCCCCCAAATACAAATAATTCTAGTCTGAGAAGCCAGTGAGAAAAAAGGAATTCTGGAAGCTAACCTCCAGCCTACATACCAGAACTCCCTGCTCCCTTGGCCACATCCCCCCTCCTGTCCATCCAGACATATCCCTTAGCAAACACAAGCCCATAAGCTGGGTGTGCAAGTCTTACCTTGCCAGGAGCAACTATTTCTGGGTAAACTCAGCAAGTGGGATGCAGTGCACCCATATCACAGTGGTCCCTTTTCCCAGTCTAAAGCCAGGATGCACGCATCCTTCAGCCTCCCACTACTTAGTGCAGCAGAGAAGTCAACTTTTCCAGTATAGCTTAAAGAGCTCTCCCAGGCTTCCAAGGAGTAAAAATTCCAACAGTATGCCATTTACAGTCCATACCAACCGAATGAATAGCTTATGCTGGGACAGTCATCCACTACAGAGAGAACTGTTTGTAGATGCTGCAAGAAAACCTTTGACATAAGGCCTTTACTAATAGTGACCACCAAAGCTGCATGCAGAAGAGAGTATGTGCATGTGATCACCACTGTCACAAAGAGGTAAAGTGGCTGTGATAGTGGCAGTTTATGGAACTGGCTTTCATCCATATTTTATAATTTGCAAGAGTTGCAACACCACAGTGCTGGGGAAAAATCAGTAGTTCAATTTTGGAGACATTAGAAACATTTCTGTCTAGAGATTTTTTAAGTAGACAACTAAACATAAATTTGAAAATACATATGCATATATGCATTTATAAATTAAAGACCATACTATACAAAAAGTTGCAAATCTGCAAAAAGCACAATCTTTCACTTAAACTGATTATTTCTCATTCAGAATTTAGTAATATCATGAGCCACCCTAAAAAGTCACCTTTTTTCCCTTTCTTGACTATACTGAAAAAGAGATTAAAAATGTCATTCTTACCCCACTTCCATACTTAAACTGTTGTTTAGAACCAAGAGATATACCTGGGAAGGTGATGGGACCTCTACACTCGGTCAAGTCTCGACTTTAACCTGATGGGAGAACACAGACCGTTCCATCTCCCTGAAGACTCGACTTTGCCAGCAACAGGACTGATGCCTGATGTCAGATGTGTGGAGAAAGATGGCAACAAACTGCAGGTTTTAGAAGCAGAAGATAATTCCAGGTCCATGGCAGCCAGAAATACTGAAAGTATAGAAAATATATAAAATAGCCTCTTCAGATCATCTGTTCACCAGAAATCAGATACTTTGTTTCTTAAAAGGTCACCTGGAGCTACGCCAGACCACTTTTAACTAATTGCCTAAGGATACAAAAGGCACCAAAACAAGAACCACACTGAGACCACCAACCTTCCTTGTGCTCCTCTTCTGTGGATTTCTTAGCTTTCTGGACTTGGAAGAGATCAAGGACAGAGTGTGACCCACCAGGAAAGTGGCCTGGATGAACTGACAGGCGACTGGGGCATGCGGGAGGCTTTGGGATAGATGGGACTAACTGGTTCACTTGAATCCCAACCTAGAACCAGAAAAAAGAACATGTTTCTAGGAAAACTAGAGTGAAAAATGAATTTAACTGAGCAAAATTCTCAGCAAACACTATATACATCTTCTAAATCCTGTTTCTAGGATACAAGGTTAAATGGAAGTATGCAAACAACTTTCTACATGATTTTATTACCAAATAACTTCGACACTAGCTAGTGAAACAGTTTTAGTCCCCTCAATCTGCAAGTATTTGATTCTACCCAAACGAACCTCAATCTCTTCAAAATCAGAAAGTCCCAGAAAGTGGGTGTTGTCCCCACTGGTGTTCCAACCAGCTACATTTTGAAATAAGATTTGAAAATATTTACATAGGGCACCATCTATATGCAACCTTATTTCATATAAAATAAATGACATTAAAAAATGGACATGGGGTTCAGAGGGCAGTAGCACCCTGCAGGCACCTGTGTGACAGCCACCAACCCCTACCACAGCCTGTTAGAACAGTGCTGCTGGGAATTTAATGATGGCCGCCTCAGCAGCTGCTCGATCCTTCTGCAAAACCCACGCCAAGCCGAGTAAGTACCCCTCACTCAGGTGTCAGGTGTGTGTGCACACAACCCAAATGACCAAAGTTTCAAGAAAATTAAGGTTTTCACGTGTTCGATGTCCTCCCATTTATCTGTTCCAAAGGCATCTTCCCGTGCTTGTGGTAAGCTATCTCACTCAGCCAGGCCACCTTTCATCAGACACCAGAATAAACTTCTGATTAAAAAGGACCTTATAGAGGGACAAGAACCTGCAGCTGCCCTGTCCCTCCCAGTCCCATCTACTTCTAAAGGAACGTGACTAGGAAGCAAGATAATGCATGTAAAGTCAGTCCTTAGTTAATTTTTAAAAAGGTGCTGTAAAAACTCAAGATAATCCAGGCAGACGACAAAGAGCTTTCAGAACAAATCTGACTCTTCTCTGAAAAATAAAGAGATCAGGTCAGATGAGAAAGTCAAGGGTTTTTCAGTTTCTATTCTGCTTGTATTCTATCAAAGGAGCTGAAACCTACGAATAAACCCCTACACCCAACCACAACCATTCTCAGATCAAGCCTCAAATGAAAAACAGCATTACAGAAAGGATTTTAAAATGTTATATACTTACCCCTCTCATATCCGATATATTTAGTTTCATTGTATGAAACATGTTTAGTGTAGCCTTTCCAATTATTTTTGCACTATCTGTTGCTTGGTCAAGAGTTACGGTCCTGTAAGTGGTAGAATTAACTTTTTAAAAGGAACAAAAGCTACATTCCATATGTATTTCACTAGTATTCAAGAGTACTGAACTGTTTAAAAAGTCAGAGAGAAAATTGCAAAAGCTATAAAAATTAAATTTATAAGGAAATCCTACATATATATCCTTAAAATATCAATGAGATATTATAGTCTTTCCTTCAAGGAAGCCAGTATACCAAATTAATTACGTTTGGCAGCAAGGGGAAAAGAAAAATCCTATTGAAACATGGAGATTTTAAAGATAAAAGTTAATGGAAACCTGTGTCAACTAAGTTGGAACTTTTAAAGAGATATTAAATCTATGTATTTTATTTCGTGTTTAAGTGTTACCAAAATTATAAAGCATATTGTGTTGCAACTAAAGCATGAATGCTAAAGTACAATGTTTTAGGTCCAAGATTATCAATGTTGGTTGAGGTGTGGCTGATATTCAGAAAAGAGAGGTTTTCATTTGATTCTTGACTCCACTTTCACTATGTTGGAGACAAAGCCTTCAAAAATTTCAACATGTGAATATGCTCATTACAATTCTACCTTCTCTCGGAGGTTCTGTAAGTAGATAAAGAGATGTGTGGGCAGGTCCGACAAAGGAGAAGTCAGTGCCCTGCCTACCCAGGGAGACTGGAACATATAGTTCTTAGAACCTCAAGGACCCAGAAGGAGGGCCGAGCACCCCCAGCACTGCGAGGCGTCACAACTGCATTGACTGTATTTATCTTTTCAGGACCACAAGGACACTATTATGACAGTGCCTGTTTTTTAAAGAAAACCATTTGCAAAATATTTCCACTGATTTGTTACCAAATAATTACCTTCAATTTACTTCACACAGGTGAAATACAGAATAACTTAAAAGCAAGACTTTAGTAGACCAGTGTCTTAAACGTGTTTATCATCATTTCTTTCCAAAACACCAATAAACTGACTTGAAATGATTTTTAAAAGGTGAAACTCAAAACAGAAATGGGAGAAGAGACAAGAGGGAGGAATTTAGAACACTGAAAGCAGTTCAGCAAGTGGCAAGCTGCCGAATGTCCACCAGAAGCCAACAGTAAGGCACCAGCTTGAGATGAGCCACTAAATGCCACAAGGCCTCAGGGAGCTCAGTCACTAGAGGTGCCAGGTGTCTCTGGGGGACAAGAGAGGACGGGCTGAATTTGTGAAGGGGCAACAGCCCCAGATGTTCTGCCACCCCAGTGAAGACTTGCCACAACCCAGTGAAGAGATGCCATGGGGTACATGCACGGCTAAGGGAAGGTGAGGTACCTCGGTCAAGAGACACTTCCCCCCCACCCCGAACCTCTTTCCCACCAAATCATCAGAATGCACCTTGTCACTCACACTGTGGGCAAGCCTAACAGAAAAGACGGCAGGTCCTGCCATTAGGTCATGGTGACCAAGCTGTAGCAAGCCCTCCACACAGTGGTGCCCAGCAATCTGTACATCCCACTGAGAACCCGGAGATTCCGCAACATCTCAGCCATTCACATGGGAAAGGACAGCCATCAGACAGATAACTACCTGAAGAGGACCTCTAATATTCAAGACAGCAACCAAACAAGAATATTGAGACACTGAGAGGAAAAGCTTGACCTAGAAGAATATTTAAGACATAAGAGCGAGAACCGCTCTGTGAAATGAGACACTTAAACGTCCAAGAATAAAACGAAACACTCAAATTTAAAATGTTGCTAGAAACAAAAATTTGATACTGACAGAGTACCCAGCACAAACATGAAGACCAAATGCTCAAACTCCAGAACCCCTAAGGTAAGATAAGGTCCCCAGGTTAGGAGGGAATGCAGGGACCCAACACCAACAGGCAGGGAGAGGGCACGACCTTCTCGATGCAATCTCGAGAGACATGGCCACAGAGCCGCTGGGTGTCTGGGGAAATGACTTCTAGCTCTAAGTCACATTCATAATCTCTAAGTCAGCACAGCCGCTGTGCATGAGTAGAAATGCAGGCATGAAAAACTCACCGCCCTGCACTCCTCAGGGACACTGAGCAAGGTGACGGGCCAGTGCGACCTGGGGGCCCTACACCCACCCAGACCAGAGCAGCGGAGTGGCAGCCAGCCTGACAGAGCAAGGTCTTCAAGAAAAAAGGTCAAACCAAAGGGCTGTGATGGGCTGAAAATTACCAGACGGGGGTGGGATTGGGGTGGGGAGTATTGGGGAGCAAACTCTGGCAAAATCACAAAAAACCAAACAAGCAAAACAAGACAGTAACTCCAGGAAAAACCAGTCCCACAGGAACAGAGCTGGGCCATAGGGGACAATGTGGGTCACCCCACACAGTGCACACGTGGCTGTCACATCAACACCAGATAGGACCCAAGCTAAAAACGAATGGCCTGATGGGAGACAGAGAAAATGCGCACACAGGGAAACAGCAGTGGGCTTGAGAGAGAGGAAGAAGTCAGGAAATGTCCCACAAAAGTGAAATAAGCCAGAAACTGCAATTTAAGTATCCAGAGATACAGATGTAAATATTGGAGAAAACCACTAAAAAGCTGACAAGAATGGCACTCAGAGCCAGGGAGGTGTGCACAGGACTGAAAACATTGTATGTAACACCTTTTCAACTGCATGTGGCTTTGATAAAACATGTATGTGTATATGTGTAATCAAAATTAAAACATATGTACACAAAAGAACTCCAAGGCAGGGAGGTGGGGTGGTGGGGGATTCTCTTCTTACAAGTAAAACTGTTAGAAGAAAAATTTTCCTAAGTGATAATCAAACCTCAATCTACACGTGGCTTTGACAAGGAACTTAAAATGTCATTTCTAATTCAGCGTTATAATGTACCAGACTCTGTAAGTCACATGACTATGACCATGGGGTTTTGACTAAGGCCAATTAGGAGAGATCATGGAATCACGGAATGTGGGGCACCACCCCTCAGGAGAGCATTATGTCAGACTTCAGCAGGGCCCACTCTTATTCTCTCTAAAAGACCAGACACTACATAGCTTGTGTCTAGTGGTCTCTTTCACACTCATTTCCACAACCTCTTACATAAAAATTAATCTTTCCTCACAACAGTCATATGAAATTAGGCCACGGGACGGATCTGGCTCACAGGAAGTAATTTGTCAACCCCTGAATAGAGAAAATGCACGGTCAATATTATAATATTGCATAATCACCACCTGAAGCATTTCTTATGCAGTTATAATACCAGCACAGGGTAAGGTTTAAGTTAAAGGCTCGCAGATGATCTAGGTCTTGGTGACACTGAGGAAATGATATGTTTCAATTAATCTTATGTTCTTTTTGCATTATCACATTTCATTCAAATGAAGTATTTTAAGGGCAAAGCAAAATGTATTGTTTATTACTGTGTTTATTAAACCAAGTCTTTATGTCATAGAGGTAAACATGAGACACTGGGGAAGAAATGATATGGCATTTGAGGTTTGCATCATGGTGACAGGGTCAAGGAGGAAGGGTGGTGCAGGGGAGCTAATGGCAATGGCTAAAATCAGGTGATGAGTACATGGGGTCATTATACTGTTCTTCTTACTTCTGTGTATTTTTTAAAATTTCATAAGACTTTTTTAACGTTTAGGACAAAAAAAAAAAAAAAAGGAATAAATGCCAGCAACAGCAAACAGATACCTGCTTACAGAAGAGCTAAATGAGTATTATCCTAGGTTGTGGGAAATAAAGTGTAATTAATCCCAAGTTTTTAAATGCTGTAATTAGATTTTGGGAGAACCTGGATTTTCCAAAGAGGATAACAATGGAGGCTGATTTTCTTAACAAGATTAGACAGAGGGAGCCCCTAGGTACTGCTGAATGCACTGCAACACACAATGCTAAGTAAACGTAAGATATTTAAAACTGCATATATGGATGTTGTGAGGAAACTAATTACTACCAGCTCTCCTTCCAAAGGAAAATTATTTTATTTTTGGATGATCCTTTCCCTGTATCTTGAAAAAATAAAGCTGCAGGTTACATTCCAGAAAAGGTATTATAAACTGGACCCGATTTTCCCATAGAAACCATATTTAAAAATATTACATCCAGAGCAAGGTCCTAAAAACCAACTTATTACAGAAATGACCACCAATGCTCTTTTAACTACCATTTGAAATATGGATAGATCAAAATGTTCACTGAAACAGGTAAATACAATTCAAGATTACCAACTGCATAAAATATATTTCATAAATTATATTGTTTAATGTATAATTTATAATCCATTTTCATGGTGAACAAATGATAAAGCTGGAAGTTTTCTGTATTTGAGAGTGTCATCTCATCACTCTCAGTGACTATAAATACATAAATGTAATAATATGGTTGGCATGAGCTTACCCTTAAAGTATATTTCAGAATTTCTCATATGTAGCTTTAAGGGTCAAAAGTCTCAAAGCTTTGGTTGACCGACAGATAAAATACAAAGCACACTGTGGTATAAAATTTCATGCAAAACTAAGTATTTTCATATTGGTCATAAATCTAAACTCAAGTTTTACATCAGTCACCCTCACATAAAAAATAGTGTTTAAATGTTTTCTACTTGTTTTCAGAAACTAAAATGATTTTATCTTTTCACAAACAGAAACCCGAGCTCCCTAAATGAAGCAAATGTTGCACTAAACCATTTACTGAATCACTAGATTGAGATTTCCCCCATAGGCCCCTCTCCCCAAGGCCACAACTGTCCCCCTCACGGCAGGTGTTAGGCTTTTCCCTTTCTTTCTGTTCATGCACTGAAGTCAGCAGCTGGAAGACACTCAGGGTGGGCTGGGAAGGTCAGGGGGACATTGCCAGGCTGACCTGCTGCCACAGGCCGCATGACTGGCTGAACCTGAGTGTGTGCACATCACTCCGCCGGCCTTGGGCTGAGGTCTGCTCCACTGTCTCAACACCAGAGTTCACAGCTCTTCACCCCTACCCTCCTCACGTGGCCCCAGTTTCCTAGTCACTATAATAACCTGCCCTGAAATATGATGCTCCAGCACCCCTCAAGATAAGCTTACCTGGCGATGTGATCACAAATGCCATGGCCTCCGAACTTTGCAGTCTCTACAGGGGCCCCTGGCTTTCGCACCATGACTTTGAGAGTCAGGCGCTTACCCTTCACGCCAGCAGCTTCGAGTCGTCTTTGAATTTCTTCTGAAAGACTCAGAAGAAAAGATTCTGCTTCTTTTGGCTACAAAAAGGCATAAAAAACTCCCATGTTATTTGCCTGTACACCTAACAATTCTTCAAGTATTTTATCTTTCAATATTAAGCATGCACATTATTTACTATCCTGCTAAACATCTGTTAAATACAAAGATTCTACAAGCTCTGGGAGTAGCAAGAGTTTTAGGACTTCATTTCAAGCATCAGGTGTCTGTGGTCTAGCTGACAAGACAGCACTATGTGACAACATAAAGGACAATACGAGGTGACACCCATTCGGTTAGTACCTGGGTAAACCTTATTCCGTAGTTGATCTCGGCTGAAACAGATTTTCTTTCCTTTTCAGTTCGAACTGGTCTATCATCCAAACCTCGGCAGAATCTATAAAGCATCTGACCTGTTTTGGGACCAAATTCTTTCTGGAGTTTTGCCATGGTCATATACTGCAGGTCTCCACAGGTTTTAATTCCCAAAGATGCCAATTTGGATTCCATCGAATGTCCAACTCCTAGGAAAGGGGATATAGGTATGTATATACATGTATATAGTTCTTTAATTCTGCACGAAAACTATTAAAAACAATTTATCAATATGAAAGAAGTAACTATCAATCATGCATATAACAATTTAAAATAATCTCCCTTGAAAGTTTTAAGTGACATAACTGAAGCATCTCATAGATTAAAAGAAATTTTTTAACATATTATTATGCTAACAAATTTATTTCTATAATCATCTCAATCTGGGCTCCATATATAGGTGAACCAGGATTTCTCAAATATGTATGAGTAAATAAGTTCTTAAAAGAATGCAAGTTTTACTTATATCAAGGTTTCTATCTTACAAAATCAACTAAATTACAGGCTTGTTTAAACTAGTCTACAGTATGGCTTACAGACATGCTTGGAGGCTCTTGGTGATACTTTGTCCAGTAAGATGACAGGTGATATTTTCAGTTTCGGGCCTGTTTTCTTATTCTAGTTCCCTTTTAAAGAAAATATGGTTGAAATGCTACTGTAAAGTTTGGCTGTCCGAGTGTCATCACAAGGGAGCCCTAACATCTGTGAGCCTCCAAGCATGTCTGTAAGCCATACTGTAGACTAGTTTAAACAAGCCTGTAACTTAGTTGATTTTGTAAGATAGAAACCTTGATATAAGTAAAACCTGGGGATGAAGGTTCCTTAAGCAAGAGTAGCAATGGGGAAATACAGATTTCTTTTATCAAAAACTATAATCTCCCTTTAAAGGTGGGACCCCACCTACACCTGGGCCAGCAGGCAGCAGCCCCAATGTCACACTCAAGACACAAGGCTGGGTCTCACCCAAAGGGTGCTCATGGGTTTGATCACTCTCAGTCTGCCCAAAAGCTTAACAAAGGTGTCCACATCCAGGGAAGTGTTTAGGAGAGTAACCTAAGGAAACCAAATTTATTGGAACAGTCTCCACACCATCAGGTCAATCTTTCCATCAGTAAGGAGAAGACCATCCTGGCCTCCTGCAGGGTCCTATCAGAGGCCTCAGACTGAAGTATGACACCTGCTTGTCATGTTGCTATTATTCGCTGAGTGTCTCCTGCCTGCTGAGCGTCTTCAGTGGCAAGAACAAGCAGCTGAGTCCAGCTCTCCCAGGAGACCCGCAGCAGTGATGCATGGCAGGAGGTTAGGAGGCTGTCCCCTCCACAAAAGACCTAAAGTCTTGCACATAGGTGAGACAAGCTTAAACCAAAAGAAGTCAGATTAGAGGTTTCAAGGGCGCTGCCTCCCATTTGTGCCGTTTTAAAGTTCAAGTCAGAGCAGAGAACAAGTAAATGCAGTGCCCAACTCAGCAGCAACACAACCCCCCCCCCAGACGGACAGCAACCCAAAAATGGTGAGACCCTAAGTGGAACCTGTCTGAGGCTTTTTCAAGGTGGGGAAGGGACGCTCAAAGGAAAGCACAAATCCGACACTGGGTTGGCCCAAGTCAGAGAAAAAAGTAAGAATGACACTTAACACGGGCCATTTGCGCCCAGGCAAGGCTCTCTGTCTCTATCCTGCCACCTGACCCCAACCCTCGTGTGATAATGACCTTTCCTGACAGACTGGGGAGCTGACCTGTTCTGATTTGCAAAGTCTGCAAGAGAAAATAACAACCCTGGATTAAGAGAGAGAGAGAGAGAGAGAGAGAGAGAGAGAGAGAGAGAGAGAGAGAGAGAGAGAATGTGCGCACGCGTGCGTGCATGCGCTGGGGTGGGGCAACTTATCATTTTTGAGAGTATTCTTAAGTAGACTGGACAGAACTATTCACTAATAGGCACAAAAGGAAGGTTATCAACATTGACCATCACCAAATTAACCACAATCAACCTGATCTAACTGCACTGCCCCTCTAGCAAAGAAGACTCTCCACTGCAAGGGTGTCTAGTGCAGTGGTTAGGCCCAGAGTTGAGTGTCTTAGGAGGGAGGCCTGCAGGTGGTCAGCCTCTGAGCCTGTGACCTTGACTGGGGTGGACAAGTTAAGCTTGGAGTCAGCACTGAACCCTGAAGAGGGTGGCTACTTTAACTGCAAATGTCGTACTGGAAGGGGTACCGCTGAGCAGAAAAGTCAGAGGGCTCGAGGCTCACACTCAATGTGGCCACCTCGAAAGGGGAGAGCCAAGAAATATGGCAGTTCAGAAGCAAGCGTCTGAGCTGGAGAGAGGAAAAATAAAGACATGGAAGCTCCTGGTCAGGCTACTGGGACATCTGTCCTTGATCGGGAACTGCTACTCTAGATCAGAAGTGACCGATAATGTCTCCTCCCAAGCACCCAGAACTTGATAGTCCAGCAGAGACGCAGAAGGAAGAGTAAAGTTTTAAGAAAGTTTTCACTATCTAAATGAGCACTGCCCCACAGAACTTTCTGTATTGATGAAGATATTCTGTGCTGTTCAATGTGGCACTTCCCACTCATGGAGACAGAGTGCTGACATGTGGCCAGTGCACCTGAGGAACTGGGCTTCGGTTTTAACTTCAGTTAATCTCACCAGTGTCACTTGGCAGTGGCTGGTGTCCTAGGACAGTGTAGATCTTTAGGTCCACCTACACATCCATGGTGCTTTTCTGAGAATGAAGAGATAGACATACAGCCTGGGCGCACAAACCCAGCAAGGGCTAAACAGGGCACAGAAGGCCTTACACTACAGGTACACACAGAAACAGCTATTACATTTAAATAATTGCTGGGGACAATCTTGCCTGTCATTAGATAAACAGATCTCATTAGGTGACCTATTTGTTAGTCTGACATATAATTGTTACTATGTGGAGTCTCCTTCAACAGACTTACTAGCATGTTTTTCCTTCTTGTAGCTACGGTGACTGCATAGCGCTATGCTAGGCACACTCCGTGCTCAATAGACACTCAAGGGCTCAGCAGCCAAAGAGTGCTTGTGGGGGACAAGCAGCAAGGTTATGGTAAACCATTTCTCCTGGTTTATTGGTTAGAGATCCAAATTTCCTTAAAGCATCTTCTATAGGATATTAACAGATATTACATATTCATCTTCAAATGTCTTTGGGAGATTGCTAATTGCGAAAACATAAATACCATGAAGGGCTCCCACACTTACGGGAAACCTTTTTTAAAAGGAACAGCTTGTGTTCTTAGAGCACATTTGGGAAAAGGTGGATTACAATGCCATCTTCAGGACAGGGATAACAACACAAAAGACTGATTACTTTGCATATCCGCAATGTTCAAATTAAGAATTGGCGAATTTTATAAAAGTTCAGTTTAAACATATGAAAATAACACAATTTTCAGTGACTAAGACCTGGTTTTGAAGGTGAGGCCACATGAGAAGGTGGCTTGCCAGAGGAAGCCAACTTTGCTGCCTCCTATCTTTCAGACAGACATCCTTTAGGGAAATCAAAGCTGTGCCTCAGAACTCACCCAGGACTCGTAAACTCACACTTGCCCTTCAAGAAATAAAGTCCCTCCAACCGGGAAGCAAATAAAGGTGAAAGGTCAAGGAACTAAAAATTCTTCATTTCTGTGTAAAAAAACCAACAAAAAATCCTACAAAAATGATTCATTTGAAGATGGTGTTACGGACTAAACAGTGTCTCCTCGAAATTCTTAAGTTAAAACCCTAATACCCAGTATCTTAGAATGTAACTACAATCAAAACAGGGCTTTGAAATGTAAAATGAGGTCATGAGAGGGCCCTAATCCACTATGACTGGTGTCCCTACAGGAAGAGATTAGAACACAGACAACTCAGTCTTGGACTTCCAACCTCTAGAATCTTGAGAAAAATTTCTGCTACTTAAGCCTGCTAGTCTGCGGTATTTTGTCATGGTAGCCTGAGCAAACTAATAGAGATAGCTAGTATAATACACTTGAATTCAAATTTCACATGCAGCTTTAAATATAATGGTTCCTTTCTATATAAAACTGCAATATGAGGTGTTACCAAACTGTTTAAATTGTGTTGTCTAGAAGGTACAGTGAGTCCTCAATGTCGCTGATAGGTTGGAAACTTTGACTTTAACCAAAATGATGTGTAACTAACTAGTTTTACCCTAGGCTAATTGACAGAAATGAGAGTTTGGTTCCTACTGCATTTTTCCAGTCAGCAAACTTCTAAACACAGACCCAAAACACTTTTAATATTAAACACTGAAATAAATGAGAGTTCTGCATACATTTAAGGGAGATGAATAAAAAGGAGTAAGATCACTGTTTTCCAAAACCTTGATTCTCCAGCTCAGGGTCACAAGTGGCCAGAGCCCATCCTGGCAGCTCAGGGTACCACGAAGACCCACCCTAGATGGAACACCCTCCATCGCAGGGCCATCCACACACAACCCACTCATTCAGATACGGACAATGTAGACACACCAAGTCCCCTCATGTGCACAAACAGTTCTGGGATGTGAGAGGAACCTAGAGTCCCCACCGAAAACCCATGCAGACCTGGGAGGACGTGACAGCTCCTCACAGACAGAGGCTCTCGCTAGGAATCCATTATTTTTCTCATCAACATTATAACAGACTGACATTGAATGAAATGTTAGTCAAAGAGGTACTTCAAGTTGCTAGCTTATTTTTATAAGGTTAATTATTCAAATTTAACCTCAAACAGACCACCAAAATGTCATTTCCACATTTCTGACACTAATACATTTTTCGAGTTATTTACTAGGAGGTCAAGAAGCTTTAAAACTAACCCACTGTAAAATGGCATTTGGGCAATTTATTATTTTATGGCCTATAATAGAAATTTCTTAGTTTAGACACACTTTTATTAGGCTTAAGAATATATATATCTAAAAATTGCACTAAATCCACTTTAAACAAAACAAATTCATTCAAAAACCTTTTGTCAAAAATGTACTGCCTTGAACTTTCCCCACCACAAATACACAGAAGCTTTATGAAGCTAAGACAAGCTGCTTTACAACAAACAGGAAAGGGTCATCTGAAACAGTTTTGGGACTGCTATATGGCTTAGAGAAACTGTTTAGAAAGACGCATCTACCATAGAAAGTGATTCTAAATTATTAATAATTGTGAAATGAATTGTCCTACACAAAAAATTACATCTCTTCAAGGCCCCTTTAAAAGGCAACCATTTTTCAGTTATAATTAGTTATATCTGATTTCCCCATGGAAAGATTTTTACATGATAGGTTAGTCAGCCACACAGTAACTACATGAAAATGTAAAATAACCAAACATCCTGCCCCTTAGGCAAGAAAGATATCATGGAAGTTTTACTTCAACTTTTAAGTTAGCAGAACACAATACTTCCTTGTGAGGGTTTTATTCTTCCAAATATGATTCATACATTCTCTACTTTTAATTAAAACGATTGGTTTACTAAACTCAGAAAACTATCATTAGTCCAGCAAGATAATTTTATAAATAGAGGACTTGATTCTCAAAATTTTACCACTGGCCTAGAAGTATGCTATTTCAATTATGATTTATTTAAAGAACCAAAGTAAATTCCATCATATTCCCTTTAAAATGATTTCTTAGCATTCCTTAATCTTGATACTTGAGAAATACTTAAAGTAGAATACATAAGAAGTAAAACTAAAATTTAACATTAAGGTGCTGATAATTCAATTGAGAAGATAGTCACTGAAATTCCAAATTTTTTTATGGCACTCAAAAAATAAACAAAAATTTTAATTCATGTTTTGGAAAAGAGAGGCACGTTACAGAACTTTTAGCACTAATAAATGTTTACAATAAATAAATGTTAAAGAAATTTTGTATTTACCTGGTAGATTAGTAACTAGCTGACCTCTAATAAAATCATCAACTTCTTCTGGTTTTAGGTGGTACTGGCCATCTGGTTTTGCTTTTCTAGTAGCCATTCTAGCCAGGAGAATATTAGAACCTAAAAAGTAAAAAAATAAACCAAAAACCTATTCAAGAAATATTCATGATTATTTTTTAGTGATCAAATTTCTAAAAATAATAAGCATAATTAATTTGCAATTTTGATCATTTCAAACACAGTACAAAAGTGGCAGAATTCTGTTAACTGTCACAGATTATAACCAGCACAGTTACTGGACAGAGGTTAATCTTGGTTCCAAAATACGTGCCATTTCAATGTCTCCTGCTCAGGCTAAGGGAATGGAGGAGGCAGTCCTAACAACTGTGATTTATAAGAAGTAAGGGCAATGACCAGAAATTAGTTTGTTTTACCAACCAGTGGATCCAGGCTCTGAAGGGAAATAAAGCTGAAAGAATGCTATCAGACTGGGGGAAAAAAGAAAACCCAAAGAAAGGGCCAGAAGTCTCACCTATGAATAGAACATGTAGTAGAAAGTGAGGGTCTGAGAAGCTCAGAAACAAAGATGGTGAGGTCCAAGGTGTGGGTGTGGACACGAAGCAACAGCCCAGTGGAGGAAAAGGAACCAGGAACTGGGAAGGCATCTGGATCAGAGAAGCTAGAATATCAGGTGCACTTCTGGGTACATAACAACATCTCCAGAAAATATGGAAGACTTACATAAAGGACATGTCTTGGTTTTATGGAAGACTTACGTAAGAAGTATGTGTTTACCTACAGTACATATATAGATATCTACGAAGAGAAAAACTTCTGGACAGCCGCAACATGTACAAAAATGGTGAGTTCTGAAAAAGAAAAGGGGGCTGAGGAGTGTAGATATCATGTGGGGTTTTTGTTTTAATTATTAAACTTAAAAGAATGTATTCATATTGTCATGCTTGAAATTAAAAATAAGTACAATGAAAAAAAAAAAAAAACTCAGCCCATGCCTAATACTGGAATACAGAAAGTAAGTTCCAAATGGGAGATGAAAAGGAACTGCAGGTCTTACATGAGGACGTAAGCAGGTGGGCTGGCTAGTAACTGAAGGGATGCCATGAGTGCATTAACCACGTTTCTATTTTCTGTACCTCATGATATTTCGACATCCTGAAATCTTGCTGGCCAGGGAGAGGCCACCCTCCTAAGGCAAGCTAATTTCCAGAGTGAACAACTTACTTGGGAGTGTGCCTCTTACAGCCACCCCCAACTCTCTCCTTATCAAATTCACATAAAAAGCCAATGTTCATCCTGCCCCAAATCATCCCAGGGCCAGGTACCAGGCAACTTCAGGCCTGATAGCCTGAAGATACCAGAATTACCCAAAGTGGTCAATCCTAAACTGTTTATTCTGCCCTCAGCCTGCCCCTCACTCCTGCTTCTGCCTCCTGACCAAAACCTGCCACTTCCCCATGTGGCCCGCAAGAGGTGTGGCATGTCCTCTCATCTTCTTGGGAGTGTTAAATCATAAACATCTTCCTCCAATAGCACTGGCCTCTGTGTCATCGCTCAGTTATCTCCATAAACTAAGATCCCAAGGGTACCAATGAGACAGGGAACTTCAGAAGAAGGGTTTTTGAAGGAGAATAGAGGAGTAATGGTTGGAAGTGACAATGCAAAGCTAAGAGAAAAGTTCTCTTTCTTTTCCAAGCCTGTGGCATACAGAGCATGGCAGGGACAAACTGGACCCACTTCAGAGAACAGCAGTGAAAGAGGGACCTTGGCGAGAGGTGCTCATCAGTTTCAGAGGAAGAGGTGTTTCAGGTAAGTTGAGGTGTGAGGAAGGGCTCCAGAGGGCACAGCTGAGGGGTCAACAAAGGAAGGATAAACAGGCAGGAGTAAGAGAG
This sequence comes from Eonycteris spelaea, assembly GCA_003508835.1. Taxonomy (NCBI): domain Eukaryota; kingdom Metazoa; phylum Chordata; class Mammalia; order Chiroptera; family Pteropodidae; genus Eonycteris; species Eonycteris spelaea. Next base: position 1,362,451 of record PUFA01000304.1, on the reverse strand, counting down.
GAAACAGGTGCAAAGCTTAAAAAGGATAATTGGTGAGAGGGACAGCCTGATCATTGAGGGCACCTGTCACTGAAGCTACTTCCAGAGCTGCAAAGGAAGGCAGGGCCACCGAGCATTCCAGAAAGAGGAAGGTCAGAAAGTAACTGAATTACAACAGACTTAATAACACTGGGCTCCATACGCCTGGCCCCAATGTTTTAAACATGACTTCTGTGCATTTCTGAAAAGACTGCTTACAAATATTAATTCAATTCTCTCCATTTCTGAAGAGTAAGTTAAGAAATATTCCACCTTGTTTATTCCAAAAATATTACCAACCATTTACTGGCATTTCTAACACTTTCATCTCATGTATCGCACACCTATGAGCAATGCTATGAAATGCTTTAGAGGCCTTATGCAGTAAGGCGATAAACACAAAATCTAAAAATCTCTCTTAAAAGCTACATGACAGTCAGTGATCCCAAAGCAAAGCTGTAAATAAAGTGGATAGTATAAGCTGAGCTGGTACTGACCAATTCCAACAGAGGCCGCACATTTAGTCTGGTCTTTGATTTCCATGCGGACAGCATTTGCAAACTCATCAGGAGTCAGTCTGGTCTCGGCAAGGATTTCAGTGATGTCAACCAGCGCTTCATCACAACTGACTGCTTCAATGTTATGTGTGTAGCTATCAACACAAAGCAAAAGCAGTGAAGCACAGCCACTGGGTTTTATCCACACAGACACACAAACATTGCAAAATAGTCTTCCCATAGTATCTTTCTTCAAGATTTCCTCACAAGACTTAAGCTAAAAATAGCATTTTTATTAAACCGTCCCAAGTGCCATTATTTAGCCACCTGCTTTTAACTGCAAAGTTAACTAATTAATATTTTTTTCCATATTATCTACCAAAAAAAAAACCACAGCAAAAATTATCATTCTAATTCCTCTATACTAAGAATATCTTTGTAAACCTCTGAGTAGTTGAAAACTGGTGGGTGAGTTAGAACTATCATAACATTTAATCTAAAAAACTTTCAAATGTGGTTTACCAGAATCTTTAAGGAACAGAAAAACCACATAAATCAGTTAAATAAGTAATTGATGCTGTTCTAAACAAAAATACCACAATTAAATATCATTCACTGTAGCAGGCCTAGGGATACAAAATACTTTGGCCAATCGCCCCAAATGCCTCCGTAAAAGGATACCATTAACATCCCCAGCATGTGGAAACGGTCTGGGCTTTGGTTTTTGTTTTTGGTCATGACCGACCCACGCAAAGGACTCATTTTAATTAGCTGGAGAACAGGAGTAATGCCATGTGGCCCCAACACTAATCGCATACGTGGACCACAAATGGGAGGCCACCAGAGAGGCCTCAGAATCAAAATGTGTCTTCAGTAATCCACTTGGTAATGATACTAGGAGGGACAGGCCTCGTCTTCCACTCACATCTACTGCAGGTAACAAATCAGACTAATTAATATCTATATTCATCTAAGAGAGGAGTGCTTTGTTGATGCTTAGAGGGAGACATCTGTGAGAGCAGAAGGGTTTACCTGAGGAGGACTTCTGCTTCCAAGTGGAAGCTACCCTGGGGCATGGACCACACAGCTGAGGCAGCAGTCCCCCGGGGGTAGGGACACAACACAGTGAATGCTCCTCCCCCACATAAGAGCCGCATGCCGCTGGGATCAACTCACCAGACTAGAATCTACGAGGACCAGCGCATGTGTGGCTCTCCCACAAATCTTCCCACCCTCAGCTTCAGACTGGTGGTCTGCTCTGGAACCCGGAGCACAGGAGGACAACTGCCCAGCTCAGTCACCCACTCCCCGCCCTCATTTGGATGCTGCTACTGTCTCCAACTTTGGAACAGATAAAAAATGTGCATTTTTCACTTGGTACCAATGCCCCCATATCTGGGTCTTAAGGACAGCTGTAATTACAGCTGGCTCATCATCCAGCACCCAGTCCCACATACTGATGCCAGTAACTGCACGTGTCCCTTTCTAGTTTCTCGCCTGCTACACTAAGCCCCACGAAGGCAGAGATTAGACCTTATTCTTCTCTGTAGGACTAGGAGCATCAACAGTCACCTGTATTAATACTCAATAAACAGGTATTGGAAAGAATGCACTTAATCTAATAACAAAGTCGAGGAAGAGGTGAAGCTAAACGCAAGAAGCTTCTCTTAGAATATCGATACAGCCCAGAGGTCGACAAGCCTGATTTGGTAACGACGTAATGGTAACAGCCAGGCCCACTCACTGATATAACCTGTCTGTGATTGCTTTCACTCTATGCTGGAATATAGACCTCGCACAGCCCTTGGTAGGAAAAATGTGCTCATTCCTGCTTTACAGCACACAAGGCCTGCCATGCACTTTAAAAAAAGTTTTGAATTGATGTTAAACACACCCACGGATTAAAAATTAATCTTTCATTTCTGACCAATTTTAGCAGCAAAAAGACAGAACTATTGATTAGTGGAGCTGCTCAAAAAAAGGAGAGGGGACCATCACACTGGATGCTGAGGGGGCAGTTCCTGAAAGAGAGAAAAGTCTCGCAAAAGTGACCCTGCCAACCCTAAAGAAACTGGACTCGGTTTACTATCAGACAGAAGCAGCAGGAGGACACAGAAATGCAGTGACAGTGTCATATACTGTACCTTGCCAACGTCTCATACATCGTGCGTGCGACTTCCTTATATGCATGAAAATCATATGGAACAGCTTGAAGATTAGGACAAAGCTGTTTAGCATACCCAAAAAACATTCCATTCTTAATACCAACTTGTCTAGAGAAAAGATACAACACAATGGAGGTTAAACTAAAAAACCTTAAGTGCAAAAAAAATATCAAGTATGTTGATTTTCTCTGCCCATGCCACTAATATACAATTTTCATTTAACTGCATTCTCATTAGGGGTAAAAATAACCATTAAGAAAACTTACAGGTTTGTTTCCTCCTCAAAGGGAATTACACAACTGTCTGATTAGGGTAAATGACATGTGGAGGTGTGCCAAAATGTTACTAAAATCTCAGGTTTGGCTCTTGTATTTGAAGATTTCTCCTAAGACTCAGACCCCTGACCCCTCTGCAGAGATGCCAGCTGCCATATGCTGGTGATATCACAACCACCACAGAACAGGAGTTTGCAGTCAAATACCAGTTTCTTTCCCTGTCACATGGCACGGTTTGGCTGGGGTTCATCCCCTGAAGACAAGGCATACAATGAAAGAACTACACAAAACTGTGCTCTGTTGACAGATAAAATGTGCCCACCCTACTACTGCCCAATTCCCAAGAGACCAACTCCATGCTCCAGAAATGGCTCCACAGTAGCTGAGAGGTCAACAGCATTGTATACAGTGAACATGACTGTGGGATGGAGCCAGGGTTCCAGAACCTCGAGGGACCCAACTAAAAATGGTAAATTAAAAAAAATCTTTTGTGTGTCTCAATGGCCCACATTATCCTTGATACTTACAGCATGCAGCACAAAGGTATAATTGCGGAATTATACATAATTAGTAAAATTCCATTTTATCACTTTGCAAAGGATCAAGAAAAAATATTAAACTAAAAACACAACAAAAGTAATAAACAATGTTTTCACCTGATTACATACGCCTATGGAAATACATCAAATAGTTATTCTATACATACATCCAATAAATATTTACCTAAGTGCTTACTTTGTATGGAGGTGTGCCCTATTTTAACAAACATATTTACAAACAGTCTTTAATTACTCAGAGGCCTGTGAACCCTCTCCATCTCAGACCCTCAATGAGAGCCAAGAAGGAGAATCTTCCAAACTACTTACAGAAAAAACAAAATCACATGCATTCCTTATATATACAGAGACAGTAATGAGTTATCTGACCACAAAGCTCCTAGTAGATGAGAAATATCTAACAGGAAGGAGAAAAGACGGTGAAAGAAGTGGTGACTGACAAACACACGGTAAAAAAATTCATTCAACAAAATTTTATGTCCCAAGTATTTTGTGAGGTGGTATATAAAAGACGGTGAACATGAACTTTCAGGATGCTCATGAGGATGACTCTGCCCTCACTCACCCAGGAAGGGTTATGGTCAGTGGTCACATCTAGTAAGGCAAGGCATGATATGTAATAGTCTACAAGTCTACAGAGACGTACATTAATAGCATACAACATTTCAATGATACTAGATATATAGGCCAGCATGGAAAAGCTAAACTTACAAAGGAAATTATTCATTTTTAAAGGAATGTGTTACACAGTTCCTATAAACATATTTTTACATTTACAATCATTTCATTTTCCAAGTTTTCACATATGAAAATCAACAGGGGCGTGTTACTTAGAAGAGTAGAGCAAATCTACGCATTGACTTGTGCACATCCACATCCTGGAGAGAGAGGCTGTTCGGAAAGTCCATGAGCAAGGAGAACCTGAACCTTTCCCAAACCAAGGGAAGCAAAAGACCCTGAGTCAATGGTTGGGAAATTAGATCTGTTTCATATAAAATAAATGAGTAAAGACCATCACACAGCAGTCTGAAGTGACTCCTCACTCAGGTGACATCCTCCTATTAAAACCCTAGGCAGAACCGGCCACCAGTAAGTGTTTCCTGTGTGTGGCAGAAATAGCCTTTGCCAGTTTGCACCACAAGCAGCCTGTGCTTTCTGGCATCATGCTATGCTCAACAACCATGTCTGGTGTTGGATTTGACAATATAAAAAATTCACCACTAAGTCACTGTCACTCTCCACTCACTACACCAGCAGACATCTATGTGCCAATTAGGGTGAGTGAAGGGTCCTCACAAAAGCCTGTGAAACAGAAGCTTCTAACAATCTGATAGTAAAAATCCATGCTTCTAGGGTATTTGAGTGTCGTTACCTATTCATCCACATATCTACCTTCTCACATACAAAGCTTGTTCTTTATAGTAAGTATGGCTAGAACTAATGGTAATGTATATTCTGTCTGACCTACATACACACAGCCTAACTTTCTATGGCTTCTACCACCTCATGTTCCCGCTCTATCCTTTGCCAACCCCATTATTCATCTACCTACTGAAAACTCACCAGCATGTAAAATGGGGAGATGACTATCCCCGCAGTCCAGACCCCACCCCAACCCCAGAAACACCTCTGATACAACTGTCAATATACTTATTTTTAAAAAGTATTCTCGCTTAAACAAAATACGATCAGATAGCCGCAACAATAGGATATCCAAGAAATGTTTTCTAGAGACCTTCATTAGCAATGACCTTCTAGAAAATGGAAAATTACAATTAAAGGACAAACACCCCCACAGCTGTGGGTTTTGTGGTAGTTTTTTTCCAATTTATACTCGAATTCATTTTTATCACATTCCGCATCTCTTTAAATACTTGCCACTTAAGTAGCACTTAAATGGTTTCCTACATATTATTTAGCCTTCATATATTATACATTCAGCTTGAAAATCACCATCTGTGACACAATACAAATGCACCACTCAAACTCCAACAGAAGCCTAGAGTTTAGATGTAGCCTTGGCCACTAGAATCCAGAACCACCAGGAGCAAGTGAAGCTTTCTCCTTGGAGGCTGCCTTGGCAGACCCACCCAGCACAGCCTGGGGCACTGAGCGAGAAGAGAAACCCTGCAGAGGCAGAACAGAAAGGGTGGAGCTTTCATTTCATCAACCAACAAAATCCAAACTGTCAGTATCTGGGCTTCATCACACCCTCCAGACCCCAAACACAACTGTCCACTATTAAATGCACAGGTCACAACTCAGGAACTTAGTGGGGAAAGACCAGGCCACTGAGCACAACATGAAATCAGCTATAAACCACCTGTGCTAATGAAAACATAATAATCCAAATGTACTTACACTTGACAATTTTTTTAATTAAAATTTCAACTCCTCAGCTACACACATTATCAACTAACAATGAAAAAAAATTAAAACAATTCTGTCAACGAGAAAGGCAAAGTAAGTCTGGGAATAAAAATCTGACATGTAATAAGTGGCAAGTAATTTAAAATATTTTATAATTGTGCATGTTTGTATATGATTTTTTTTCTTAAATATTCTATTCATAAAACGATTGGCAAGATTTTAAACTATTCTCGTTAGATAATGCTGAGTTGAAATAATTTTTGTTCAGAGTAGACTTGCTTGAATAACCGCAACTTTTAAGCAAAACTGAAGAATGTTACATAGAGCAAAGCATTGTTGTACATCTGAAAATGTCAATTATATCACAATTTTAAAAAAGTATCAATGATAAGCCATAGATACTACCCTAATCTCTCAAAAAAAAGACTGAAAAATGTAACTGATATGGTTTTTATCATTATTATCAATGCCAACATGTATAAACACTGTGTTATAGAGGTAAAAATGTCTGTGTTCAGTTATCAAGGAAAAAAATAAAGACTGCTCTTTTTAATTAATCAACTCATTACTTCCTCTATTTTAACAATAATTATAATAAGGTTATTTGTAAATGATTGATTTTTTTAAGTATGAGGAACACATATATAGTATTGTCTGTTTCTTCTTGCACGGAAACAGCCAACTGCAATGAGATTTTGTTACTTATAAGATAAAGATCGCAAAGTTGATGACGAGCTAACAACACTGTGATTTTAAATGAGATTATTAGGTATGCTAGTATGGAATTATTTATTTATAATTTAAGAGACAACCAAGTTTTAACATAATTTTAAAAAGACACAGTACAGGGAGGTTTAAATCACAAGGGATTCTCTGAGCTGTCAGATGACCACTAGAACAGATGAAAGCCCTCCCCCTTCAAAACATCTGATTCTCTTAATTCCATGCCTCAAAAGACAACGGTTTTAAAATGAGTGTCCAATTTCTTTTGGTTTCCACTGTAGGTACTGGTTCATCAGGAAACTAAGGTATTTATTTAAAGTTATCTAGCACTGGTGAGGTGAAAAAACAGGAACAGAAGGAATAAATGCTAGAAACATTTTCGTTCCATAAAATGTTTATAACATTAAAACAGGCCTGACTAGCATGTCTGAATTCACTTCAAAAGATTATATAAATTAAGTAAATTAACTATTCTTAAATATTATGTCACACAATTTCTACATACCTGGCTTCATAACTACAAGATGCAATTTCAGCCTTTGATAAAACAGAATCAATTCCATTTGTTTGTGCAGAATCTTGATTCTCCCATTCTGATGAATCTGGTATATCTGCTTTAAAAATAACAAAATTTAATGACTATGTTATAAACTAGTTCTCCTCGACTTTCATTCAATATATTTTCCATTCCTTTCTTATAACAAATCAATTTACAAATAAAAAATAAATTCATATATAAGTTTAATAAATTCCAAATAGTTATTTCAACTGATATTTATCACCTTAACTAGTAAAAGAAAATCTATAACTCTAAAATGGTTTGCTTCCATGAAGTTCTTCACCAGCAGTCAGATAAAAACTCAGAATAAGTTGAAAGTATTTTTATAATAATTTTAAATATATATATATCAAAAGATACATAAATATAAAATATCCCTTGAACCCAGTCTCTTTAGATGGACAAGGATAGAAAGTGATCAGGAAGATGCACCTCCTTCCACAGCCTTAAAAGGATTATACAGTTCTTTGTAATGCAAGTTAATGGAAAATATAAATCTCTTTAAAGGTTCTTTGCTGTTTCCTAAAAGAACTACCTGTAAAACTTAAAGCTAATTAACAACATGTTCAACAAACATCAAATTCCTACAAGTCATTTGATTAAACAATAATTTAGTAGATAACATACCATAAAACAGTTTCATTCTAAGTTTAAGGTTTTTCTTTTACACACATATCAGGTAAAAGAGTTCACAACATCATTCCACCTTCAGGAAGTTCTGCTTTTGGTTTAACAGTGCTTGTTTAAGTAACAACGTTCACATGTGATCAGAATACCAACTGCTTTACCGAATACAAGCCTAGCCTAAACACTGCAGCTCACTGATATCTCTGCACATCCAAACCAAATCTGCAGCCTTACATAGACACCAAAGCACAGTCTGGGGAGCCTGCAGTGGCAGCCACTCCACTTGCTTTACCACCATCGGCTTCACTAACAGTTGAGAAAAAGAGTAAAACACAATTTCATTTACAAGTCTTTTGGGTACGACTGTTAAGTTCCAAGAACAATATGCTTTAAATTCATATTTTTAAAACACAATCATAGCCACAGTTCTATTATGAACAAAAATACCACTAGTTAGTAAAACAAGACCGAGATATACAACATCAGTTAATTTTGGACAAACCTATTCTGAGTTCACTACCACAATATATATAACAAACTCAGTATTTATCTTCTATTAGAGACATAATTTCCATGAAAAATAAGCCAAGTTAAAGCACCACCAGAAAAACATGGCAAAGTGTCTGGCTTCGTAGGCTAAAACCACCTTTCCTGTTTGACTCCAGCAGTGACCATCTTTTACTCAACTATGCAACCTATACAAGCATTTCCTGAGTGTAGCACCCATACACATAAAGCATAAATGCAAATCTAGCTCTGAGGACTGGCATCTTAACGAGGCCAAATCCAAATTCCACTTGCATTAAAAATTAAAACAGCTGAGTATATAATTTGAGCTATGATTTCTTATATATTGTGACTAACTTATGCTATACCATGACAAATTAAAGACAGAATGCAGAGCAGCCTACCCAGTGATCCAAAGGGTCTTAGAAAGCTAAATACCTGCTTTTACAGTCCATTATTCTAAGCTGAAAAATCTTAAAGATTTCAGGATTGTGAGTATCACAGTTCCAGAGGCTTCTACTTAACCAAAAAACAAACAAACAAACAAACAAAAAAGAGTTGAAGCTTAAAACAGCCACAACCAGCTGCCTTTCAAAGTATAACCATGAGTTATGCATCAAAGGCTAGGGAGTTAGAGGACTTCTATTTGAAGGGCCAGTTAAACAATCTAAGATACTCGTCTTGACAATTACAGAAAACCATGCTTGAGGTGAGAGCAGTGTCTGAGGCCCCTGCGCTCCCAATGCCTGCCAGAGAGGTGGCGCCTAGGGTCCCTCATGGGTGGCCGGGCGGCTGACCTTTTCCACCGTGCAGCAGGGTGCGTGGTCCCTCCGCCAGCGCAGTGAGTTGCTTCAAGGGAGATTCAGGGAAATGCAGGGACACACTGTCCTCACTGGAGGGCAAGGTAGAGAACTGCTCATCAAAACTTGACAAACTAGACGGGCACATGGAGAATGAGGAACGGTTGGAGAAATCAGAGGCCAGGACCCAGGTCTGTGAAAAAGAAATCGCTGAGAATAAATCTATGGCTAATATGATTTTAAAAACTGTTGTTCTTTAGAATGAACACTGAAGTTGTTGAAAGGCCAGGAAATATCTGCATCCTGGAATCCAGGGAGGGATCAAAAGGCCCAACCACAAAATCACAAGTATAAATGGCTTCCAAGTAATGAGGTCATCAATGAGAAGTGTCACCCTGAGCACTACTCAGGAGGCAGCTACCGAAGGAAGCCCCGGACAGTAAGCCCTTGCTTGTGCTCTCTGTTGGACAAAGAGTTTCTGAATACAATGAATAAGAAACTAAAGCTTCTGCAAAGGGCTGAAAGATGCAACTTGTTCTAATACTTTGCTAGACAAACAAGCCAACATTAGAACTGAATTTTTAAAACAAAGCTAATATGCGGAAGCCAGAGTCCTGAGGTGATCCTCAATGTTTTAAAATCTGGTGTCACATCTAATAAGGACCCAGAGAAAGAAGATAAGGAATAAAAAGGAAAGAGGAACAAAGACACTCTGACAACACTAGTTCTAAGTACAAGCTTAATGGCAACCAAACTTTATAATAGAGGACAACCAAACATTTTGGTAAGCTCCGAATGGGTCGAAAGGTTTATTTAAGACATAAAAGTGAATGACATCAAGTTAAAGAAAGAATATAAAACACAAAATATCACATTCATCTTTCCTAGTGACAGGAAAGTCTATTTTGACAGTTTTCAATGATAGGAGAGTGTCCTTTTGGTTTACTACCCACAGTAGAGGTGGAGAGATGTGAATTATAAAGAGATAATTAGAATGTTATGAAAATCCAGTGGCTAAACTGATGAAGACAATTAGGTAACCAAGGACAGTGAGTATTCTGTTAATAAACTGTTCATGGTCAGATCATCTGTGATGGAAGGAAAGACCTAAGAGTGGCTCTTTGCCACTCCTATGAAACGTGTGCTTGCCAAGGCTGAAATCCCAGACGCAGACTGCTGAGATAAGGAAGTGTGCAGTAAACACCAGATTCTACCCACCAGAGACACTCTGAGCACTGAGTAACTGAGAGATGTTACTGAATGCTATGATTGGTACTTTTTCCTTCTTTCAACATTCATTTATTAAGTTTCTACTGAGTGTCTAAAATGTGACCAGAATTGTACATTTCCTCAAGCTACTTATTTGTGTGGAACTTAAGATTTCAACTTTGAATATCACACAGAAAATATAAAAACCAACCTACCACAAAACTATACTATCAATACTTAAGAAACTACCCGTACCATCAAATACCACAAGACAACTATATCCAAACGAGCTCAGTATCAGCTACCTCAAGACCTATTCATGACAAACAAAATGCTAGAATCTCAAAAATCTCTTCAAAGATTTAAAAACCAAGAAAAGCTTTAGAAAATCTGGAAAACACATGAAGCATGAAGATACATCTATAATTATTTTCCATTGTACTTATACCATATAAACAGATGACTACAACAAAAGAGACTGTAATCCCAGAAAAGGCCCTCAGCCATGCCTACTGGCTTTCCTTTGGCCTTAATTTCATTGAGACCATTGCTAAAATAAACCCAAGGTTTTATAACTGAAAACTAGAGACCTGAAATACCTGGGCTGAAATTTAACTTCACGCTTTCTGTTCTGTTTACCTAATTTCTGCTTACGTTCTGATTAGCATTTTTCTGAAAAACTAATTAAAAAAAAAACATTTTTGTTTTTGCAGACATCCATAAGGAAACTAGTCAGTGTCAAAAAAATCCAATTTCTGGGCAAATATTTCTCAAGGAAATTTACTCAGGGGGAAAAAAGATATATGAAAATCTTATCATGATTAGTATAAATTTATAATTTTTATTTATTAATAGCCAATATTTAAAAGCCAAAGAAGAAAATGTTTCTCATATGAAATAGGTTCAAAAAAGATGAGGAATGACTGCTGGTATTTACCTTTTCATTCCAATAAACGTTAAGTCCTACTGCTTCTTATTCCCATGCTTCACACAAATCTTTAGCAACATAAACTTCAGTGTCTTTACTATGATAGGTGACCAACTAGCAATTACATTTCGAGTCTAGAAGCTTCCACAAAATGTCCATGATTTTCACCCCAATCTAAATTTATACAAAGCAAGCTAATCACATCTTATAAAACATTCTTCACTTTCTGTCCCAGGAAGATATATCATCATCCATTTCAACAAAGCATAGCTATAAATCAGTCACTTGTATTGTTACATTCAGATTTTGCTTTAAGATGTCACTGACAACCTTAAAACCCTTGAATGAATCTAATTATTTCTCTGCTTTTGTTTTTATAATGACAACATCAACAGCAATATCCAGAAGTCTTCAGCAGGAGCACTGTGACTTGAAAGAGAGCTCATTATGTGTACCTGCCCTGCCTTTTAGGATTCTATTCTGGTAATACCGCCACTCCAACAGGGGGTCAGCGCCAGGACGCAAAGGTGCCCTTCCTGTGCCTCTATTACTTGTGACAGCCACTGGTTTTCCTGTGAGGAAAAGAATAAAATTATTTTTAAATTTAAGTACAAGAATGTTAACATTGACAAAAAATTCTTTAAATGACATTTTCTTTAGCTTCATTTTGGTGTTAATCCTTAGAAGAGCTATTATCTTTAAGGAATATAAATCATCACAAACCTCCCCCCACCCGCCATAAAAAAAGTAAACTATTTATGACAATTTTGATGCATTTATTCAAATTTAAAGCAACACTATCATTTAGCTTTCCATGGCTTTTGTTTGGTTTCTTACAGTTGGAAAACAGACACCTCAGATCCCAGATTCAGACTAGGAGGGTTAGGGAGCAAAAGAATAACCATATTTAGATTTTTAATATTTCTGGTATCGAAAAAGGAGGTAAAATCTAGACTAATCCTTCAATTTTATAGCAAACAACACAAATTAAATATATGTGCAGAGGAATTACAATCTGACCTATTATATAAGCAAATGCAAGTACACGGTCCTCGGTTTGAGGTTTAGTTTTAAACTTTTTCATGTATCACTTCCCTGTGTGTAAGTTAACTATAACTTCTAAGGCAATAGAATGAATAATTTATATATTATATGAATGCATTTATTGACAAAAAAATAATACATCAAAGAGTCACTCATGGGCTAAAATCAATTCTTTAACATTCTAAATACTCCTTTTAGAGCTGAAGCAGCAAGTACTAGGACAAAAATCTGGTCCTGGAATTAACCCCAGGAGCCTCTTAGCTTTCCTTAAGGGAAGGTCTCTCAGAGGAAAATGCTCATAGTTACATCTTTCAGACACAGAGAAAACCACTGAAAAATCCAGAATAAATATTTTTTAAAGTACTGATTAGCTGACAAAATATCTGAAATTCCATTAAAACAAAGACCACACAGATGACAACATATTTTAGTGATATTTAGTAATACAAAATTACAGTCAAAGCTGTTTACTATGTACAGGACACTTATTTACTTGAGAGAACCAAGCGACTCAAGTCGCAAAGACATGGCTATCATAAAATTCCCACTAAAAAAAAATTTAAAAATAAGGAAGATGCCTAATACAGGTCCTCACCTACATTAGTATGAGATGAGAGAGCCTTCAGCTGAAGATGAGTGTTCTTCCCTAAAGACCTGATTTCCAATAGCAAAAAAAAAAAAAAGAAACTTAAATTTCCCTAAATCTTTCTTGACAATGAAAATTTGGAAGTGGGAATTGATTTTGCCAGAGAAAATTAAAATCAATGTCTTTAAAAAGTTTTTATGATCCTTAGAATATATATTTATAACAATATATCAATTTTCTTAAAACAAACAAGAATACAGACCTTTGAGATCTGGTCTATTTCGTATACCCACTGATACAAAGAAGCAATCCATATCAACATGCATTATACAGCTCTGATGTCTGGCTGAATTCAATACTGACATATTTCCTAGAAGGAAAAAAGAGAATGTTCAACCCCAAAACTAATCTTTAATATATATGTATATTAAAAAAAACAGGTCTAATTAAATTTTAGAAATCATGTTTACATGTTTACAAGTAGAATAAAATCTGTTAGATTATTTCTAGCACCTCAAGAGAAGTCAGTTGTTTCTTTAACTCTAAAAGTAATTCAAAGATCAGATTGAGCATCCCAACAAATCAAAAAAATTCTGAAGACATGTTTTCTTAGTCTATATTCTAATAATTATGTCTCAAAGTTTGTCTAAATACTTTAAATTACTTGTGTGCTATTTTATAAAGATGTCTAAATGTGTCTTCACAATTACATGGAGCTAAGTAACTTTAGGTGGACACTGGTCCACCTGGTCCACAAATATTCCCTGATAAAGCAACAATAAAAACTGCTATTATTATGGAGTGTTTGGTAGGTTTCAACCACTGATGTATGAGGTTTACATGTGAGAATTTCAACACTATGCAACAGGTAAGCCTATTATGCCCATTTTACAGACTGATGACTTGCTGGTCATACAGTCAGTAAGAGATTGAGGTGGCATTCAATCCCAGGCTGTCTGATTTTAGACCCCTCAAACCACCACACTATTATCCTAAACACATAATAGTCCATAAAGCAAAAATCTGTGTGTAACTCTCTTTATGCCATAAAATACTATTGAAAATCAGCTCTGAAGCTTATACACCACTTCTAAGGAGATAAAGGTGAATGTCCCCACTAAAGGACACCAGCTCCTAATCGTCCTGAGCTACAGGGAGAGTCACTGCCAGAGCTTTAACGCTAACCCAGGGATAGGCATGGCTTTCCCCTGCATCACTCTCTCTGGTTCTCCAAAACACACAGTCTTGGAAATAAGAACACAAAGCTTGTAAAAAGTTATGCTCTCATAAAGGAATGTTCCTCTGGTGGATTTAAGAATACCACTACTAACCGTTACTTGTAACAGGCTTCGAAAAACTTACATTATTCCCCCAAAAGGTTCAGACTTCAGACTACTCCATTCACTAAATTGTGACTGTGAAAGCAAGGCCCAACACCTTTGTTCATGTTATCTTCCCTAAGCTCACTACCCTACCAGGCGATCATCATAGAGATCACTCACTCCATTGTCAAGAGGAAACTGAGACTCAGAGGGCTGAATGGACTTGCCCATGGTCCTGCTTGATGAGAGTGGCAGAGCCAGGATTTGGGTTCAGGCTATGTTATCTAACTCCAAAGCCACGCACTTCCTTGCTGCCCTCTACATAACCTTGAGAAATGATTAATAAAATAAACCTTAACAATCATAATGATGCTGTATGAAAGTATTATATAAACATAAAGTAAATAACCCAAAGCAATGACTTTAAACATTCAAGTAGTACAGAATGCATATACCAAATATCTACTGAATGCTTTCATACAATATTTCTCATTTTATTTCCATTCATGAAACTGATGCATAAGAGTTCTTTGAAGTTTTCAAAATTAAATGGCCTTCAGGTTACAAGGCCAAGGCATGATGTCAGGATAATCTAATACTTATAACATTATTCTGAAATATTTCATGAATAACAAAAGCAGTTAGGAATACATCAAACACAGGAAAACATAAAAGAAAAGGCCCACAAGGAGGGGCTCTATCACCTTCTAGGACAGAACCATGAGCTTCTCTCTGCACCTCAGTTTCCACAGCTATAAATTAAAAGGTAATATTAGGTATTCTCTAAGATCCCTCCCCTGAAAAAAAAAACAAAACTATAATCTCTGTAAAAAGCAACTCAAACCTCAAACCAGATACTAATTTATGACTGACACAGAAATATAGCCTGTTACTATTGGTTTTGTTTTTGATGTCAAGTATTAAAAAACAAAATACAATTAACCAATCTATTTATATGTGAAAATACTTAATCTTGCTAAGTTTACCACTATTAACAGCTATTACGTCAGTTAATTATTTAAAAATCAGTATGATGCAAGCTTCTAGAAATTAATAGTTACCCTTACCAAACCAATGCATTCTTACAAGAGTTTAAGCACCAAATATAAACATGTTATATTTCACAGTTTAAAACTTCAACAACTACATGAGGAATGAATGTTCAGAATCCCAACCTTGTTACTGTTTAAACTGAAGAAATTTCAGTTAACCACACTTAAATCTAATTTTGTAAAAAATATTTTAATAAAGCAAGCTTTCTATACTGTCATACTTACTGTAACTTTTATAACCTGGCACTGCTGAAGACTTATATTACGAAAGCTTAGTACTGGTCAGAATACCAAAGAAAGCTGAAGAACAAAATGATCAAGCATGACTCTTTTTTAAGAAAACAATTTTAGTAAGTATCTACCTGTGTCAGTTACAACAAGTGCAGACCTGCCTGTTTTCATTTTTTTTAACTTTTCCCTTCCTGGAAAGATACCACCACTTTGTTTTTGTAGGGTACTGACAAACTCAGTCAATTCACACTTCCACATTGATATGTGATGCAGTCTTGACCGAGAATAGAAGTCTGAAATAAAACTGCAGCTGGAGGGTTTGGATGGTGCTGACGGTGCTGCCTTGCTGAGAGCAGGCACTGAAGAAGTGCTGTTTGTGCTTGAAGGGCCCTGAACGGTGGAGCAGTGAGCACCATTTATTTTAGTGCTAGTGTGCAAAGAGGAGGAGGAGGAGGAGGAGGAGGAGGAGGAGGAGGAGGAGGAGGAGGAGAGGAGAGGAGGAGGAGGAAAAGGAGGAGGGATTAGTTCTGT
The DNA here is from genome assembly GCA_003508835.1 of Eonycteris spelaea. NCBI lineage: Eukaryota > Metazoa > Chordata > Mammalia > Chiroptera > Pteropodidae > Eonycteris > Eonycteris spelaea. The sequence goes on along the minus strand of PUFA01000304.1, from coordinate 1,346,450 downwards.
GTGGGTCCCGCAAAGCATCCGTATTTCTGGTGCTTTGCTGCCACCGCTGCCCGCTGCAGTCTCTGAAGTTGGTGCTGCATTTCTCAGCCTTCTCTTCCTCTTGGGCACAGTCAAGGGAAAGCCTGCTGGCAACACTACTGGCCACAGGCACCAAGCACTCCTGTGTCTGTAAGGCACCATTAGAGCTCCGAGTGTGTCCATTAAAAATGGCAGGACTGTCTCTGCGAGATGGAATTCCGTTTTGTTTCCCTCCTGGAAAGATCTGCTCCAGCTCGACGAAACTAAAATCATTATTTGCATCTTCTTCATTCCAGCTGTTCATCCCATTGACTTTGACTTCATTTTCTGCCTCATTCTTCTTAATTATATGATTTCTAAAGCAAGAAAAAAATTGTTTTAAAATTAATGTCAGACTTTCAAATTAAAACAATTTTTCATGCAAGTATTGTCTTAGTGATACACACTTTGATAGCTCCCCCCTAAAAACTGAGAAGCCACGAATTTTATATCCTTTTACTCTCCCAACGAGATAATTCTTTGTTAAACTAAAGTAGCAAGATAATTAGGAAAATTCCAGAACATTAACAGCCTTTTAGTTTTTAAACCTTCAGATACTCCCAAAGAAGAAATCCAATGGAATTCTTTTAATATTAAAGGGAAAAAAAAGCAAAACTCTATTTTTAATTAAAATATTAATTGGAGTCTGTATGGTCCAAATACCCAGTTTATAGCAGTGTTGGGCACATACCAGGTAATCAATAAATATTTGCTGAATTAATCAAATGTGAATAACTCCCATTAAAATGGGTAAAAGACTTTATCTGAATTCTTAATCCTTTTAATTTTAGTTTCATATAAGCATATAAGCTGCTGTCCAACACATTAACCCCAGCACTGCTACAACTGTGAGGCCAGTTAGTGTCTGCATTCAGGAAAAGACTGACAGACATATTCACTAATCCAGCAATAGGCCAGCTGCTACACAACTGGATAAAAGGAAACAGGGTAATTCAGCAAAATTTATACCTAGAAAAATGAGAACACTAACCCTGTTAATAAGGGAAATGGTATTCTGCTTCTAAGAAAAGCATATTTAGATGCCAAGAAGGCCCAAGGCAACCTGGACTAAGTCTCCTGATGACAGGTTTATAAATGCAGGACCTAGGACAAATGTTATGCTAAACTCACATCCTGGCTCCTCTATATTATTTGCTTGGTACTGCTCTGTAATAGAAACATAATTTATTTGCATTCACAAGAATCATCTAAGTAGCAAAAACAAACACCTGAATTATGGAGCATTAATTCATGCTGCTTAGAAATGGTCATAATAGCATCAATCCAATTCCATCTCAGGCTCCAGATGAGGGTACTACATACAATGACATGGCACAGGTGATGTTTCCACTGTATTACCAGGTTTGCCCCAAGTCCCTCATCCTAATACCAATGTGGTGTATTAGTAACAACAGTCTGAACACACAAAAAGGCACACGTACATAAGAGACAAAACATTACCACCCAGTTTTGGGTTGGCTATGGCTGACCATCTCATGGAATATGGCAGCCACCTCTGGGTAAGTCCTATCCTCATAGATGATCAGCCATTTTAAGGGAAAAGACCAACCAGAAATAATTAAATGAGGAAACAAAAAACCCCTAATTTGTTACATGTCAGAGCAAGTCTGGCTCTTGAGATAAAAAGAAAGCAAAGGAGCAAAAAGTCACATAAAAGAATTTCAAAGCAATTTTCAAAATCTATTAAACATACCAAAAAAATAAGGATCAAAGAAAGCAACAAAGTGAAGTCAGTCAGAAAAGTCTTACATCTGTGTTTCTATGTCACAGATACTAAGACCCTTCACATGTACAGCAGCAGCATATGCAACAAGGAATGCATATATTGGCAAGAAAACACATTGCAAATACACATTCTTTCTTTACTATAGTTTTTTTTGCCTAGACAAATGGATATTTACAAAGTAGCTGTACTAAAAATATATCACAGGCAAAGATACATTAGGCAATAGTGTAAATATGTTAAAAAGTAAAATCTAATTGGTAAATTCTTCCTAAAACTGACACAAAGGATTTCAAAACACATAGACAATAGTCCCCCTTATCTGCAGTTTCCCTTTCCACAGTTTCAGTCACCCACCATCAGCTGTGGCCTGAAAATATTAAATGGAAATTTCAGAAATAAGCAATTCATAAGTTTTAAATTGCATGTCTTTCTGGGTAGACTCGTTACCTAGGCACTTTATCATCTCACATAATCATAAGAAGGGTGACAGTAAAGCTTTAAAAAAAAAAAAACTTTTGGAATGCTTTGACAGAATGGAAGTATACAAATGAAGGTATTTGAGAGTGAGAGAAATACCTTATTCACTTAACTTTTGTTATTAATTGTTCTACTTTATTACTATTGTTAATCTCTCTTACTGTGTCTAATTTATAAATTAAAGTTTATTGTAGGTGTGTACATATAGGAAAAAACAGAGTATACACAGAGTTCTGTACTGTCCACTGGGGGTCTCAGATCATAACCCCTGATGAATAAGGGGGGACTACTCTATTTTCCTTTATTAGTGTGGGTAAGAAAAAAAAAATGAAGTTGTATATTTAAAGCTTTTCTGGTATTACCTGCTGTACACCTTCGCAGTACTAAAAAAATTAAGTTTTAGGTAATGTGAAAACATGTGAATATGCTTCTAAGCGAATACAAGTTAAAGAACAAATGACAACAACTACAGAAGGTAGTAGTCTCGGATCCTCCCAGGTTAATTAGACTCTGGGTCTTTTGGAAAAAATATATCCGACTCCCAAAGCAAGCAATTTACAAATAATGAGAATGCTGATGATAATGAACCACCTGATGATATACAAGTGAAGTTAACACACCAATTAACTGTGAAACCAATTTACCCAGGAGTATTGCAATTAAAGCTTAAATCAATATATATATTTTTAAATCAGTTACATGAAAAAATCTCTATTCATCTCTAACTCTGTAATATTTAGGGCCAACTAAATTTTCACTGATATAAAATATTTACATGTTTAGAATCGTTATAAATAGTCAACTTAAAAAAATTAAACTAAAAATGTTAACATTTTCATTAACTGTCTTTTCTAGGTATACCACATTACAAAAGTACAGCTGGTGTAGTTAATGCATTTTTTTTTTTAAATGCCTACAGCACCTGGTATTCCTAAGTGGTCTTCTATTCAAGTACTAACCAGGCCTAACCTTGCTTAGCTTCTGGGACCAGACGAGATCAGGTACATTCAGTGTGGCATGACCGTAGACCAGTTCATTTTTTGAGAAAGCAACATCCTATAGCAAATTCCGTGTGTGGAAATAATTACTTTCAAGAAAACCCATGAAAAATTTTATTTATAATAATTTATGATCCATTAATTTAACAGGGGAATCTAAAACGACTGAGAAAGCTTTTCTGCTTATATTCTATTTATGAAACCATCACAATTGAAATAATTTTTAGGCAACACACCCACACATCTATTTCAACATGTTTCATACAGATGAATAGCAAAGTTTACATCTGCTATCTCTCTCTTCAGCAGACAAGGGGCCGCGTCCACTGCTCAACCCCAGTTTTGCAGCATTCCCTTTCTGGACAAACTTACACCCTGTTGTTAAGCTGTTTGGCTCTATTGCTTGGGCCTGCCACAGGGTCCTCAGGTTTGCACACAGGATTGAAGGTGAGACCTTTCTGCACAGTGGACTGCTTGCTGTACAGCTGATAGGGAACATAGGACAGGAGTCTTCCAGCTTTGATGCTGAAACAAAAAAGTAACACTAATTTAACAGTTCAATACTTGGGGAAAATGAGCTTCATAAGTCATCTGTTTTCCTAGTTTATTCCTCTCCTTCCACCTTAGTGATCCTAATACAATGTACTCTTAACTTAAACACTTTGGAATGACATTCCACACAAAAAAAGACACATTGGAGATGTTAGTGGTCAAACACCCTACGAGATTAAAAAAGCAACCAAACAAAAATTATAGAGTAGGATAAGAAAAACTACAAATAGAGTTAGAACTGTCAATATTTTAATCAACATGACTAACATTTACCACAATTCTCCCTCAAACAACTGACACAGTCATCAAGACTTTCTCAAATCCCATATCACATAGTAAGTCTTCCCAGAATAAGTAAACTGGATGAGGATTCCCAATTTCCACAATTCCTGTTAGGTCTATTAAATGTGAAAAACTGAAAATAAAAAAAAAAAAAATAGGACAAAATAAAAAACCTCTACTTTAAGAGTAATGAATAATTTATATTATTTTTATGTGTGAAAGTGATAGAGACAAGGCCACTTGAGGATATGAACTCTATGAGGGTAGGAGCTATAATATCATATAAACCCTCTTCCAAATGTTTACTGCATAGCAAACATCACCAGTAAAGACCAGGGTGATATTAGCATTGTTATAATACTAGGTGGTACCGGCACTCCTAATCACCTATTTCCTTTGTACTTCAGGACTAAAACTAACTTAAGAGGTCTTAAAGTGATTTATGCTTTCTAATAAATTAAGTTATATATATATATATATGGTTACTGTACTACTTAAAATATCATTTTCAATTCAAATTTTAAAACAGCCAATCAATAATATACCCATGTTAAGATTCAAATTTTAAAACAGGCTCCTTTAGTATCAGGAAATATTTCTAAACCTCTTTCTGACTTTAAACTTAAAATATATACTAGGGAAGTCATACTTTAATTACTTAGGAAAAAATTAATAAACAGACAACTTTTCTTATGTATCATAAATCCAAGATCTCTGACATTTTAATTTTCTCAAAGGGCACTAAACATTAAAATAACCATGTAAGAAATGACTGAAGTGACTTACAAAAAAATTCTTAAATACAGAGTCAACTCTAAATACAGGAAAACAGTGATGATATACTCTAAAAATGGAACTATATGTTATACACTACATTCTTTATGTAATTATATCACTATGTATTTAGTAATCCTAGAGTACCTAAACTGGATCCAAATGCTAAAACTAATAGATAATGATGGTAAAGAACATACTAGTGACAACATCTCAATTTTCATTTACGTAAATCAATCTATCAATAGGGTAAGTTAGTTTTATGAAAATTACAGATTATATTCAAATTTTAAAATCAAAATCCTAATTTAGACCATGTGTTAATTTATTCTATTCTTTATCTAACTATTTTTCCTTTAACAGTGGTCTCAACTGCTTGCCTATGATCTTTCCTTATAGTATCATCTACCTCACCTGCTCCCTCCTCACCGCCCTCCACACCTCTGGGGAGAGAGGTACCGTATACCTGAAGTGGAACCCTAAACTTAGCCTCCCACCCTTCATTATATACAGCTATAACTAAGGAATAAGTGAAAGTGAAACCACTCCTCATGTGCCAGCTGCACATCAGAAATAAGACAAAGGTTGACGAGCAGAGGAGATGCCTAGGGTCCTGCTTGCTTCTCCCACCCTAGTGACAGCATGTGGGAGTGACACAGTCTTTAAAAGTGGTGTCTAAGGTCAATAATGACCACACAAGGTGTAACATCTTATCCTAATCTTAACAAGAGCCATGTCACCCAGCAGAAGTTTTAGGCTTATATAACTAAGTCCATGGAGACTGGCATAAAATAAGAAAGCCAATTTAAATATTGCAGGTCTCAAATCAGACATCCTCAGAGACACCTAGTATGAGGAATTAAAGCCCAATGCACACTACAGTAACATTAGACATGAAATTCTTTTAATTTGAAGGCCAAACCACTACATATCAGTTGTATACTCCTAGTTATCCCTACTTATCCATTTATCTAAACTACAGATACATGGATAGAATTATTATGCAAAAGTGTATTTCTGAAAGTTCTTCTTAAAAAAAAATCTCTCAGGGATTCTGTTTCTCATTCTGCTGCTTATCCTAAACACCAAGGGACTGTTTCTGCATTTTCTTCTGTTCTTCTCCGCCCCCCCAAAGAACTAAATATTAAAATCCAAATTTCAAAACTAAAAGGAGCTTCACTTTACCAAAAACTGGTTTCTTTATATACCAAGCTTTCTATGTACTATATACACTGATATACATGAGAATTCACATTCTATACAATGGATTAGACACATTAATTTCAAGTGAAATATTCATCTCCTTGAGAAGTCTTAAGTTTTTGTTTTGCCCTACAACCCAGCCCCACTAAAGTTCTCTAAAATGAAACTCTGTATCTAACAGTTCTCTAAACCATTTCCTATTTCTACCAAATGACAATGAATTTACATTTATAGTTATAACAAGATTTTGGAAAATTTTACAAAAACTACAACAAAATCATCACTACATTAACTTCTATTCCATTTTTTTCTTCTAGCTTGTACTAACAGCACTTTCTTTATATGAAAGAATTATGTACATTAAATGTATCTTTGGTTCCAATAAATGTCCCAGTCACCCCTAATAGAAAAACCGGTATCTAACCCTGGCATACTCAACTGCCCACCCAACAGGCATCTATCTCCTTTCATATTCAAAAGTGGATTTAAGGCAAGAAAGGATCTAATTATGTGCTATTATTCTACCTTTAAGCAAAAATCATCTCTATGCAACAAAACTAAAATTCCCTCTACCCCATCCCCTAAACTTTCCAACCACTCACCAAGATGCCACGAACTTAGAAAAGGAACAGGTTTGAAAATAGGTATGCAACTTCCTGCCCTTTCTCCTACAGAGTCCAAATTGTTTCTTATTATAGATACTGAGAGTCAGGCTGTTCATTCTTTAGCTCCTAAAGACTGAGAATACATTTTCAAATAAAATACTACCTACGAGTCATGGGGGGGCGGGGGTAGGATAGTCTGAAATGTGTGTTGGTTAGTTAGCCAAGTAAAAAGGAAACTAGAATCATCAACATTTTCTATGAAGTATAAATTGAGGCAAGACACAAAAACACAAAGAAAATTTTTAAAAATCATGAGATAAAGTTGTTATCAAGTTTTATTTTAAAAAGTTGAACAAACACTCTAATATCGACACTGAAAGCAATCAGAGATAAAGTTTTAGCCCACACGAGGTATGAGATCCTAGGAGTATCAGAGTACATGACAAATGTGCTAATATATCATAGTCTGTGAGCTTCAAAAGAAAGGCCCGACACTCTGCCTGAGACTCAGCACCCCACTGGAAGGCCCCAGTGAGCCAGCAGAACTGGAAGAATGGAAATCATACCTCTCCACTCACAGCAGAACCACAGGACGCAGGTCCCCATGCTAAAGACGGAACACAGAATGAAGAACAAAACTACCTCGACCTGTAATAACTTAGGACAATGTTTTCAAACTGTGCTCTGTGGCATTTCTCAGGCCTGACGAGATCATGGGGTGATCACAACAGCTCCTCAAATATTCTACAACTCAAATTTCAATGTGAAATTGTTTGAAGAAAAGGAGAATGGCAAAAATTTGCAATCACTAACTTATACTATATGCAAGTGTAGGATTTACAAAGTGGAGGTTTTAGTAAAATCATCTCATATCTTGTACTAATGCACTGTACAGGCTTCTCATTAAAGGGCTTTCCTGCCTCCTAGCAGTTTTGGCCCTCCAATCACATGTACATTAACTCAGGTTTCATGGCACAGGCACAGACACTACAGAATTCTAACCAAAGCAATCACCCCACATACTTAGAAGTGGTAGCTGCTTTTTAAACTGCTCAAACTAAAAACAAGAAAGCTAATTACAGAAGAGATCATGTATCATCCATTAATAGCTAAAATATTATGTATAAAATTGCATTTAAACAGTGATGAGAAGAGATTTAAAAAATTAAGATAAGAGTATGAAAGAAAATAGTACTGTGATTTAACCAAAAGGATCTGTGCTATGAGAAGTAGACACTGGGCATTTTACTTTATATACTAAGATATATGCCCAGATGGATCCATTTCCACATGGGCCAATTCTTCCTCTATAAGCTTAATTAAATGGCAAAGAGCAGACCCAACTAGGAGTCTGAAAACCTGGACTCTGAATCCTGCTGTTCTTGAGCAAAAAAGTTGCTCTATTATTAGCCCTGCCTTCTTATAGATACAATGAAGGAAAGAGGCCATATTATTGTTATCTTAAGTTGCTTCCATCATTGAAAAACAGACGATTAAGCCAACTTCAAGCTAAAATAAAATCCATTAAGATGAATTTAAAAACTTATCACTACTGCAGTTGCTTTTCCTATTGTATTATTTCTCTAGATGCATTCCAGGCAAGAAGGAAGAGCAGGGGGAAAGAAAACAGCTGTAATGAAAGCCACCATTTTCTAAGCAAATCAGGTCCTACTAGGAAAAAGCCCTTTTCACTCCCACTTTCCTATAGTCCATGGATCTCCTCATTTCCTTGCAAAGCCAGACCAATATAACCAGGTCACATTTCTAGCCCTAGGCCTGGAATGTCCATGACCACACACAGCTGGCTCCAGAATGACCCTAACTTTTTATACAAAGAAAATCTCACAAGTCCTCAAGGAGACAAATGGCTTAGGCCATGTTTACTGATCCTATATAATGAATGGACAGTGGCAGGGTCATGAGAACACCACACAAGGAGTCAAGCGTATATTCTACAAATGAGCATTCAACTTAATACCCCCAAGGTTTAAAAACTCTTGGTCTATAAAATCCATTTGGATTTCTGGAAGCCAAATGAATGTTTTAAAAATGCACTTTTGAGCTCTTGGAATTTGTTTTTTAATACTTGCTAATGTTTATACAATAAAAACAAAAATAAACAAGTTACTTCTTATACATTATGCCTGTACAATGTGCCAAGCATTGTGCTAGTTTGCACAGATTATTTCAAGTTCTCACATAACCATGGCAAGCAGAGATCAGCCTTCTTTGACAAGGAAATAAGGTTCAGGATGACTGCACAGCTCTTCCCCAAGTTACACAAGATGACAGGGACACTCCACTCCTGAGTCTGGGTGTGAATCCCCTGATGAGCTTCCAGAGACCGAGCACAGTCTTTCCCACTGCTCTGTCGTCTCCCACTGAAAATGCGCTGCTTCACCTGCTATGCAAAGGAACTGAGCAATACTAAATCTGCTGAATAAATATATGTAAAGGGTCAGATTAGTGAAATTTAGGCTTTTAAGAGAACTTGGAATTGACTAAAAAATTTTGAAGTTTGTTTCATTAGTAATCCATTATACAATGTGACCAGTCTTTCATACAATGATTATAATCTATTCGTACATAAAATTATGATATTTTCACTTTCGACTTCCAAAAATGTAGCCATCACTCACTCATATGTATAACAAACCATTTCAAAATATAAATCACTTACATTATGGCTCATTACTGAAGTTCCAGATGACATTTAAACTTAGGAAGTTAGTATGAATGGCTAGCACTGAGTTACAATATATTAGCTTCAACCCAAGAGCAGAGGAATCATGCTAGAATAACTAAAGGACAGGCAGTAATAACACCAGGAACCGCTCTCACTCCCAATACTCCAGGCTCATGTTACCCTGGATCTCTTTTCCCTTAGCACGTATAACTTTTAACAGGTGATATAATTTACTCATATATTAAGCACACTGTTTATTATCTGTTTCCCTCAACAGAATGTAAGCTCCAAGATACAGGGGCAAGATCTGTTGTCTTCACTGGTATTTCCAAAGTACATGGAGCACAAATACTTGCCAAATGAATTAACTTGCTTAATCAGCCCCCTCCCATCACTGCTTCCTGCTGCTTGAATCTTTCCAAGGGATGTTAAATCCTATACCACCTGAATCATCAGTGTGAGGTTACAGGTACGATAGTGTAGTTTAAGATATTACCACTTTTCACCCTTAAGAGGCAATATAAGTGTCTATAACAGAAATCAAATATATTCCAATTTTTAAAACTTATTAAACAATAAACTTACCTTTCCACAATCCATTCTGGCCGAATTACTTTTTCCCCCTTTAATTCTTTAATTTTGGCTGTAGGAAGATTTGTGGCAATAATGTGAGTTGTTTTGGATCTGGAATAATACACATGGTATTGACCTCCATGCAACATCATTAGCTGTCTCAATTCCTCAGCAGAAGGATCTGTAAAATTAATATTAAAATATATTGAGTTTTATATGTAAGAAAGCAGAGCCCTAGCTGAATAGTTTCTTAAGCCATTCAAAGAACATGCCACTTGTTTACTTTCTCCTTGGTTGTGCTGCCAGTAAACAAAGTTGGAAGGTAACCCACAAGGTGATGAAGCTATTTTGCCTCAGCACATTCTCTTCCCCTAGCTGCTAAAGAAAGTCAGCCAACAAAAACACCTACCACTAAGAGGTGCCTAGAAGAACAAAGAGAGGGACTGCAAATAATGAACTGAATACTAGTAATAGAGCAAATATTTTAAAACTTTTGACCACATTTAGCTACATGATCTTGATATTGGTATCTTATGTGTTTAAAAATCAACAACTATTAAGTTATTTAGGGATCCGTTTATAGAGACTCCAATTAACACTACAACTCTTCAAAACATAGCTGGTCTTCAATATCATTTTGTTCTTACATTGATGAGATGCCACAGGAACTTAATTCTTGTTTATACCAATTAGCTTATGGTGAAACCGGTTTCTTACTTAAAGTCACAGAACCTATCAATGACATTAAGTGAGGGCTGACTGTAATATAAAAGCAATCAGATAAATTGCTCATACTTTCTATGAGCAAACTTGCTGTAGGGCTTATTAATATATTTTAGTCCTATGAAATAATTTTAAATTTTAAGAAAATATAAGTTAAAATAATCCTATTCAGTTTCCTAATAAGAATTTGCATCAAAGCCAAGAAAAAAAGTTCACCAATACAGGAAAAAAAATTGTAGAGCAAGAAACATCTTTTTAAAAAATTTTGTTTCAAAATCTTTTATTCTTAATAAAACTATAGAAACATATCTTAAAATAAGAATTGATGTAGTTTATGCTTTCCCATAAACAGAAATGTTTTACTCACTAAAGTTATGATGTTATGACCTGCATTTACTAGTATCATCTAAACTAATTATTTTCAATAGCTTTCTACTTCTTTCACCTATTACCCTAATTAAAGCTCTAAATCACACCTCCCCTGGCAACAGCTGTACCCCAGCTATAGGGGTGGGGCTGTCACAGGAGGCTTATGTATATACTTTGTTATTCAAGCACCAGATTTTCCTTAAGCCCAAGTAATATAGGCCCAAGTACTTAAATTAACACTTTTATTATAACCACCATATAATTAGGTGAGCTTTAGTCTTTAGAAGAAGAAAAAACTAACAAAACACATAGATATGTCAGGTTTGATTAACTCTTGGTAAATTCGTAAAGTGTAAAATTCATCTGATGTTGCTGATCACACATACTGGTTGCTGCTCAGCAGAAATACAATGCAAACGAGAAATACAAGCCACATCTATAACTTAAAGATTTCTAGTAACTTCATTATAAACAGTAAAAGGGTGAAATTAATTTAATAATATTTTTATATAACTCAATAGGTTCAAAATATCATTTCAACATGTAATCAATATTAAAAAAAAAAAACCCAACAGGATATTTCATGGTCTTTTTTTCAGACTACCTGTCCAGAATTCTGTGTGTATTCTGCATTTACAGCACATAGTCATTTAGACTGGCTACATTTCATATGACATGTGGCTAGTGGCTACCAAACTGGACAGTGCTTTAGAAAGAGAAATAAAAGCAACTTTTAAATAAAATTCAAATTTATAATAGGTTTTCAGGGTTTAGGGAACACAAAATAAACCAGAAGCACCATGATGTTTTAATGTAAAATGATAGGAAAACAACTAGCCAGCCAGGAATCTGTAGTTTACTTACCTTCCCCAAGATTAAAAAACATGGCTGACCTTATAACAGTAAAAAGTACCAAATTAAAGGCTAGATATAATGCAATAATATGGGCAGACACCAAATCCAATAAAAAGCACAGAAATGTAAAAAGTTATGTAACAAATTAATCTAATACTTTCCTAAACCAACTGTGACTGTATTAAAAGACGGAGATAGGAAGGTGCAGGCCGCCAGGAACAGTGAACAGTGCCTTTTGCACGCACCCTCATTAAGCCCCCTCCCCTCTCCTGGCTGCTCTTTGAAAGTCAATTACTGCAGAAATTTGTAAGTGGAAAACTTGGAGAGTTCGTTGTTCTTTCAAGGAGTGAATTTAAGGGGCCTCTTTGAAGTTAAATTCTGAAAACTCTCAAATTTCTTCAGTTTGAAGTAGGCCATGAAAACCAACCTATTAGAAGGTAAAATCACATAAACTATGGTGTCAGACTGACCTTGGTGTAATCTTGGCTTTAACAGTCTTTAGCTGTGTGACTTTGAACTCCTTTGAGTGTTCTCCTCTTCTATTGCAAATAAATAAATAAGGCCGTAATGATGAACTAAGTTTGAGATACAGGAAGCACTCAATGTTAAAACTGTTATTATTATAAAGTGTGACAACAGAACTCCTTTCAAGTAATGTATATGACTTGAGACTCCTACCCTAGACCCTACCAAAAATGGTAGAAGACAATACATACGCTGACATGCATGGTGGCCCTGTCACACAAAAGTAGAACTGCCAACAGTGCACTATGGACAGAGGTTAGGAACCACTCCATTAGCCCAAGCAGCCCAGCATACCTTTGGGAAATTCTATTTCTATCCCCCAAATCTTTACCAGTAAGTGTTATATCAGAACTAAAAGAGCTTTTAGGGATCTAACAACCATTTCATTTTCCACACTGGTATAAACGAGATCAATCAAGTTAAAATGACTGGACCAATTCAAATAGTAAATAAAATTAACATCCCTTAAACCCCATTACATTCTCACTGTATATTATTTTTAAATACATTAGAGTATAAAAAATGTAACTAGATCCTACCAACCAAAATCATCACCACAGATGATCACTGACATTTTGGTGAAGATCCTTTAAGAAAAACAGTATCTCTGAGGTTCAGCAGATCCCAAGAGACTTTACCAGGGGGAAAAAAATAGCATTGGTTCTTTAAAAAAAAAAAAAAAAAAAAAATTTAAAAGGACATGTGCCGGCTGAATTATTTCCTTAAAGTCTATTAAATTTTTAAACAAGAAAGTTATTATTCATTAATGCACTTACTAAAGCTTCATAAAAATAGCATCAATTTTAGGCAGATTACAGAAAGACAAATCACAGACTGGAGATATTAAGGTAACTTTCCAAAGTCACACACAGCTAGTGGGACAGCCACAATTTGGGTCCAGGTTTGATCACAAACTCAGACTTGATCAAGCTTAACTCAATGGACCCTGGTCAGAGAAATCTGGTTTCCAGGTGCAGGTTAACATTGAAAAGTCATGGCATCTTGGGCAACTGACTCATCTCACTTTAAGCCTTAGTTTCCTCTCTGACAAAGAGGCTAGACATTTAAAACCCCTCACAAAGCTACCATACAATTCTACACACTAAAACCATTACCTCCAGTAAACCAAATTTGAAGATCATTTCAAAAATTTATGAGGGAAAGCAAAGCAGGTCACATCACACCCAATTTTACAAAAAAAGAAACTAAAGCAGAAAAATATGAAAAAAAAAACATATACATACATACAAATTAGCAAGACACTGGAAAAGGAAGGTCAACAAATCATATCTTGACTATCTAATAAACTACAATGTCTTGTACACATAACAGATACAAAATTCAAACAGTTTAGTCACAGAACAAAAAGCACTTAAAGCAAATGTCATCTCTATTATGGCCAATATAAAACTTGTGGCATAAGGGAAAACACAATGAGCTGGAGATCATGAGTCCTGAGTTTGGTCTAGCTCTGCCATAATTAGCCAGAATGACATTAAAAAGTTTTCTAGTACATTTGTGCTTTAGTGTGACAGAGGTCAAAGGATGATTATAGCACATAACTGCTAAAGTTCCTTCCAGACCTAAACTATTATAAATCTATTTAGCTTCCAGACAAATTATCTACCGCTGGCTCATATTCCATTACAAGTAGGTTCCATCACATCAAATAGCATCACAGAAAACAAAATCAGTATTATAAAACCAACTCTATAGCCCATCAAAAACCCAGGAAGAGTACTGACAGCCTGGTTAAAACAAACATCTTTTATAATGTGTGTATTACTAGAACCCCTGCACAACTGAGTTTATCCTCTGTAACGGAAATTCTAGATCTGATAGTATTATATGCTAACAATATTTGCGAGTAAAAGACAAAGATTTAAGGGATCTTAGCTTCTATTATTCCCTCAATAAGCAATTTTATCAACATTATCACTTACATATATGTATGCACCTATGTATGCTATCGTCACGTCCCAAATGGCCTACTCCTAAACACAAAAGATCTAAGACTTCAAGTGTAACTAATCTATTCATTTGCAGCTTCACTCTTGAGCCTAGGCAGTGGTGGTCTGAAACATAATACATGAGGAAGATGCTCAGAAAATCTCCATGACAAAGCAATTTGGCAGTCATTCTTACAAGCAATAATCCTAAATATCTGATATAGAAATTTAAGATTAGTTGCCAGATTCCCTAAGCCATTATATTTAACAAAGTATTTTTAAAGAGAGATACAATACTTGGCGCACCCTGTCACCGAGTAAGTGCCTCAATACATGTTTAGAAAACAAAATAATGGTCAAGTTCTACACATGACAGTAATAAAACTTGAAAAATATTTTTTAACTTCTTGTAGGCAGAGGCCCTTATGTGTCCATTCTAGTGAACAATATATATACAAGTCGATCTTATTAAAATACCCATATCTTTGTATAGCAAAATAAAAACATTAATTTTATAACCATAGCAGGTAAAAAAAACTTAGGAAAGAAAATTAACATTACTTTAGCACCTTATCCAGTCAAGTACTCTACACATTTCACCTCACTTACTCTCACGCTGGTGATTCCATTATGGAATCCAATAGTACAGCCTCAGCATCAATCTCTGTGAGATAATCAATTTCATTTCAATACTATGCTTATAAAAACAAACAAAACTAAGCATTTTGGGGGATCATCTGGATAACTATTTTCTAACTAAGCACTGCCACATGATTTCAGTGCCCAGGTTTTATTAGGAAGGTGCTGTAGCTCTTGTCACACACTGCTTTAGATGTCATGGACTAATGTGGGCTATATAAATAGTATATTATTCAGCCTTAGAAAGGAAGCAAACTATAATACACGCTACAACTTGGATGAATCTTTAACACATGGTAAGGAGAACAGCTAGTCACAAACTGACAAACAGTATAGATTCTACTCCTCTGAGGTATCTAGGGTAGTCAGTCATAGAAAAAGAAAGTAGAATGGTGGGTGCCAGGGGATGGAGGATGGAGAACAAGGGAGTTTTTAATAGGTTTAGAATTTCAGTTTTGCAAGATGGAAAGGTTCTGGGGATTGGATGCAAAACAAGGTGAATATACTTAACAGTACTGAGCTATACGCTTAAAAATGGTTAAAGCGGTAAATTTTATATTACCTGTAACAAAAAAAAAAACACACCTGGACAACTATTCCACACACAAAAGAATGTGAGTGTGCCGGCTGACACAATGCCTACACTGTGGGCTGCAAGTTTCATTTCAGCCAAACAGTACCACTCACATGTTAATATTAACTAGAATTTTATTGTCTTTGTAATTTCATCCACGTTTAATTTTCAATTCTGCAGAACCCATAATCATAAGGGCTTGATAAAACATTATTATGACCACCATTTTAGAGATGCTTGTGGAAACAGGGTAACATCTCACAGCTGTAAGAAGAGATGAGATTACCTAATAAATCAAGAACTGGAATTAAATTAAAATCCAAGCCTTGATTCCTGATCCCAGGTTTATTCTCTAACTTACTACCGTTCAATTAAAAAAAAAAAATCTATATTCTATACTTTGGAAAAAAGTTTTTAGGGAAAAGATCAATAAAAATTAAAGGTGACACTTGCAACAGTTAATAAACATTTCCACATTAATCCTGGAACCAGCACATATTCAATCAACTTTTCCAACCTTTTTAAAACTTTGATACTCTAATTAGAGACTGGGATTTACTAAATAAAAACTTACTAGAAATATTTCAACAAAGTGAAATGAGGGTTTCTTATTCCAATCCTTTTTAAGCCAAATCCTTAGCTCTTTCAGCATCCTGCATGAGGTTTTGTAAAGTAGGCCAATTTCAAATAAAAGAATTATAATGCAGCATTTTCAAGTTTTAATAAATCTAAAAGCAGGTTATATAACTATATTTGAACATACACATAGTCCCCTTTTCTAGGTACACTTAAAACACGCATCCTTTCTTGACAAAACACAAGATCCATTCAAGAACAATTATCAACAAGAAAACTTTTCATCTGAAACTATGTTTCTCAGTGATATAGGACTGTACAATTTAAGAACCTTAACAAACATCTTAGAAAGCTTTGCAAACCTGGACAATGGTGGTCACCCAGCAAACAAAACATTAAAGGAGCACTGACTGATTCAAGGACAGTCTACTCCACCTAAAGAGAGGTGGCTGAGTGCAGCCCGACTATGTTCTCAGCCCTATTCTACACAGCATTTCAATTCAGGACATAAGAACACAGGTGGTTACATTTCTTGGGCAACAGAATGTGGAAAGTTAACTTATGCAACAAAGCAATCTTGGTCAAAAAAATATCTCAATGAGAAAAAGCTAAAATTAAGGTTCTACCTTTTATTTTAAAACAACTGTACCATTTTAGGATGTAGGAGAATTGGTACAATGGCAACACAGGAAGAAGTCTCCAATGACTAAGCTAAATGAATGTCTCTTCCTTTTTAAAAAATTTAGCTCTACCTCTCCTTCTCTCTCAAAACAGCCACATCAGATGATCACAAGTATGGGGGGCGGAACAAGGTGGGGACAGCTCTGCTCCACATCACACAAGTCAGGGTACGCACAAGTAATTGATTCCACTTATGATTCACATGTGTGAGACCCTGACCAACTTCATTAGAAAAGTACAGTAAAAATCAAGGATGAATCCTCTGCAGACCCCAGGCTAAGTTATATTGGCTAATAAGCGTTTACTGATGTTCAGTCATGTACAAAACACCAAAGGAAACAAATTAAGAAACTGTTTTGCCTTAATGAAGACAGATGGAGACATTTAAACCAGGGATTTTCAAAATTCTTTTTCATAGCAGAACTCTCATTTTAAATGAAATCTTACATGAAATCCCCAAAATACCAAGCAAATAAAAGTAGTATTATGTAAGACATCTTTACTATGAAAGTTCAATTTGTAATATATACTTATTACCATTTTGCATTTCCGCACAGTGCTGAAAAAATCCTGATTCACACACATTAGGACTATTAACATTTGCAACCATTTAAAAGAACTTTTATTCCAAGTCTGTGTAAAAATTACTTAACCAGACAAGCAAAAGGTAAACAGTTTGTTTGAGCCTTTTTTTTGAAACCTGGTTTTAGCATACTTAAAAATACTGTAATTTTAAGACTGCAAAACTTTTAAGGAACTCAAGTTGATAAACAAATCCAAACAACCAGTAGCTTTAATTGGGCTTCCAATAGCACTTAATACTTATGATACTGGAGAGGAAACTTATTTAATCATGAATGTATCCTCCGTACCCATATTTTCAAGTATCCCACTTAAGAATTTAGTAAGGATTCCACAAATGATTTTTAACACTAAATGTATAATATGATACATCAGAAGAAAGGTTTCCTTCCAACCTCAAGAGTCTGAGTCTGTGATCACAGCAAGGGTTGGCCAAATCCAGCCCTTCTGTAAATGACATTTTATTGGAACATAGCTGAGCAGCTACAACAGTGTGCATGGCCCATAAAGCTCTGGACTTATAAGAAAGTGTGCCAATCCCTGAGCTACAATACATCCAAAGATTGCCACTTTAAGAAACCCAAAACAAAATGTTCGTTTTAAATATTTCTAATCCACCATTTCAGATACTGCTCAGAGAAGATAGAACAGGTTATGCTGCAGTAACATATGGACTCAAAATCTCAGTGACTGACAATGAAAGTTTATTTTTCACTCACGCAACATGTCCATCTATCCTCTACTCCAAAGTGTCCATGGAGCTGTGGCTCCCTGTCATTTACCCGGGAATTCGGGCTGATGGAGGGACCTTTTTCTAAAGCACAAACTGGCTTTTAAAGCTTGATTCCCAAAGTGATAGAATATACCATTTCTGCTCACATTCTGTGAACATGGCCCACCCCAACTTCAATGAGTGGGGAAGTGTAATCCTCTCTCAGGGAGGGCAAGCAGATTTTGGTGGGGAAAAAACAAACAACACACAGTCCCCCACACAGCGTATTTAGAAAATTTACCTAAGTAATCTGGTTTCCTTATTTTTGCAACCTATCTTATTAGAAGCATATTTCTACACCAACGTCTTGAGCCTTTTTAAAAACAAAAAAAATTAAAGGCTCTCCAGTAATTTCCTGTTTTCCAAGACAAATAATAAAGTTCGGAATTATTTAAAGGTTATTCTCTATCCTACTAAAAACACACCTAGAAAAAAAAATTGGAAAATAGAATATGCAGCACTCATAGTTCTATGCCCAAAGAGAACGCTAGGATATATTTGCTTCTAGCACTTTTTTCTGTGCTTTTCTTTAATGAGGATCATCCCCTACTTTTCATTTTACAGCCTACACTTTTCTCATTTACCAGAAAGTGTTCTGTTACTACAAATTATCCAGTTTACTTTGTTTTAAGTCACCTTGTAAACGTTATACTTTATAACTAAATTTCCATTCTTAAACAACGCTTTGCTTTTAAACAAAAGAATGTGATAAGATTATTTTTTACACAAACCTATACAATTAGGTTTACTGCCTTAGAACGGACTCTTAGAAGAACTACTGAGTCAAAGATTATGAACATATTAAAGGCTCTTCATATATTTCATATACTGCCACTTTCCAAAACCAGTCTACTGTTATACTACTCTCATTCCAATAATGAATAGAGTGGTTATTTCATCATCCATGCCTAAATTAGGTAAAATCACGTAGTAATTTTTAAAAATAAACGTTGCAAAAAACCTATCATGTATTTCTCTATTAGTGAAGTGGAACCTATTTCCATGTATGCTACCCAGGTCTACTTCCTCAAAAAGATCGTTTCTGAAATCTGCCTTTTAATTGGCTGGAATCTAAAGTGTTTTATTTCCTATTATTTTGATGCATAAGATCTTTTCTAGTCATCCCCCTCTGATCTATAGGAAACTCCTTTGTAACTTAAAATATTTAATGTGGTGCTGAAATGCGAGACTGTTCTAAGTGTTCTATAAATATTAACTCATTTAATTTATAATTACATATATAACATATCTAATTTACATATTAAATTTATATACATGGAATTTCTATTTCTAGCTACTCTAAATCACATACTTATTCTTACACCAGTTATACAGTTTTAATTGCTTACAGCCTTCTATAATAGGTTTTGGGATGTCAGAGCTAGTTCTCACTATTCTTTTTCATCACTTAGTCCCACCTGCTTTTTAAAGGTAAACTATTGGGAAAAAAAATAAAATGTAAACCAGATAACTTTCTGTAGCAGGCTGGCTAGTGGTAAATGGCACTAACGAAGATAAAAGTGCTGGGTGTGAAGAATAAGAAAAGGATTTCTTTTTTTTTCCCCCATTTACAAAAGCAAGGCTATGTTTATTTAGAGTCACAAGCTGTTGACTGACTCAGTGTAACTCAAACCCACAGGATGCATTTCTACTTCACTCCATTCTGAGTCCCAGGGTTGGGACCCAGGATGGCGGGAGTGCTGCCTAGGGCTCATTCACAGGTTTACAAGTTCTCACTGAGGGCAATCTGTGACTGTGAGATTGGCCATGTTGGTCACCATCAGCAGGTCATTGATATTGCTGTTGAGCATTGTCTAAAGTCATCGGGAACTATTTTGGGTACTTGGTTAACCAGACTCATCAAGAAGTAGCCCACAGTATTGTCAGCTGACACCTTTCCAGACAGTACATCTTCTGTGTCCTGCAACCTGTGCTTAGGGCCTCCTGGATACAAGCCAATGACCCTGCCACTTGCTGCAAGTCACTTGATAGTCCGATAATGCGGTTGGGACTAAAATAGGTCTTCGTGATCAGGTCAACACCAATGCATTCAGTGTCATAATACACATATTTCACTGTCAGAGGTGTGACCATCACCCCCATGGTCCTCTCAGGGACACCTATTAAAGTGCTAACAGGCCTTGATGCTCATGTGGGCATTCTGGAGGCTCGTGTCCACAGTGAAGTGAATGGGGTTGTGGGCTGTAGTACTCATGCATCAGCAGAGTGCTCTGTAATGTCATGGCTTGCAGTGTTGTACATAGGGCTATAAACTACATACTTTTTGATATTTTAAAATCTCAATAATTTTGGCTGTGAAAGTTTGATTTTTGGTCATTTATTTTTGAATCTGTAATTTTTAGACAGGTTATTACTCTTTACTGTTAAGAAAACGGAAATCTAAACTATAAGAAGTGAGATTTTTGTTCTTGAGATGGAGGTATTGATAATGTATTTGTTGTTAGAATTGTAAAATGTTGAAGTTACAAGCTTTTCACGTTTACGGTGTTGCAGGTGCAGGTTAATGTTCTTTTGCATATTTATGTTCAATAGAAAAATCTTATTTCTAATTGTCTCATAAAGATTATATTACATTGTCTTGGAACCCTCTGTATGTTTTTCAGAAATAGAATCTATTAGTTAAGGTATAGAGAGCTAAATAAACTGTCAATTGAAGAATGTAGCACTGAACTGCAGCAGAGCAAATGACATCACGTTACACCAGAAGAGCCACATGAAGACTGGTCCACATCTCCAGCATGTCTTACATACAGAATGTTTTGCTCATCTGGTTAGAACCTTGTACAAAAGCTTTCCTTAATATATTTCTATTGAGAAAATATTCATTTTGTCACCATTTCATTCTGCATATCCAATGAGCTTGATTAAATGTTAGCTGTACTACATACATGGCAGAAAGAAGCCAGTCAAATGGCTGCTTGTACCTTCTTTGGTCCTATAGTAGTAATATCCTTCATTATTTCCTTTGAGTCTCACAACCTTATAAATCAGAAAAGATAATATACCATAGTGACTGATGAGGAATTAGAGAAAATCAGGCAACCCGTCCATAACCACTGGCGCTTGTGCAGACTGCCTATCTTCTGACCCTCACCCACTGCTCTTCCTGTAACAGCCACTCTTCCTCTGGATGCCTTTCTTCCCTGCCTGCCTCAGACTTATCGCACTTAACCAAAAGCCAGAACCAAACAAAAATGGGAACGTTTCAAAGCCCTATAGAACATATTTTTGAGTATCTAACAGGAGCAAATATGTACTAGACACTGGCAAAATTACAGTGGATGGCACAAGTTAATACAGTAACTCTTTCAAGTTGGAGGTTAAATTCCTACATCCCTGAGTTAAAAGATCAGAATTTCACAGGAATGGAAGGAGACGTGTTTATATCTATAGAAAATAACTTCCACAAGGCATCTGTTGCCGAAAAAACTTAATTTGTCAGCATTAAATGGACTATTTTCCTAAATCAGCATATTCACATGCTCAGAAAACATGAATATAAGGTTACTTGGAATGTAAATCTATTACACTTGCATGGTCCTTTGTCCATTCTGCAAATCAGGCCCAAGTATCTGCCCATCTACCTGCTTTTTCATCCACATTGGCAGTGCCAAAGTCAGTGGGCCTGTCTTCTACCCACAGACTGAAAACAGCAGAAAACAACCAGAATGCCTCTTTCCTTATCGACTGTCCCAACCTCACTACACAGAAGAGAGTAATTACATTTCACTAGATTGAAGCAATGGCTTACCTGGGAAGCCTCCCCCCACATAAACATGCCCAGGACCTACCTCCTGGAGATTACAATTCAGTAAGCCTAGAATGTGGCTCATTTCTTAATTAAAAACTATTTATTCAAGAAGACTGAGTTTAATTAGCATAAAAATAATAAAGTTAACATTTTTATTTAAAATATTTTTACATTCTGATATATGTCTATCCATTCTAATGAATGAAAACTATTACTCATTCATTCACCTAACATTTATTGAGCATCTTACAATGTGAATACCAGGCAAGGTTCTAAGCCTTTGGAATGCAGCAATGACAAGACACATATCTGTGCTCCACAGAATTTCTACTTCACTGGGCAGACAGAACATAGGTCAGATAAATAATACCATTTCAGATACAAATAAATTCTAGAAAGAGAAATAAAGCTGGATAGGAGTTAGAAAGCATCTGAAGGGCACCACACACCTATTTCAGATGAGGTGGTCAAGGAAAATCTTTGGGAGGAGGCAACATATGAGCAGAGAGCTGAATGAAGACTTGAGGAAGGCAGAAGGAATAGCAAATTTAAGGCCTCATGGTGTTGTCTGAGCCAAGTTTGGCTGGGGGCTACTAAGTACATGGGCTTTCTAACCCCAAGAAACTAAATATCAAAGTAAGACCTGCCAATACGAAGCTTGGGTGTCAAAATAAATGTTTCTGGCAACAATGCTATGACATTTAAAAACTACTGAATGACTCAGACAGAGAAGGAGGCAAAATCTAATTTAACCTGGACCTTAATGGATGAATATAATTCTAGTTCACAGAAATGAGAGAAGGAACTTTTCATCAGAGGCAAAAGCACAAACAGAAGCACAGGAACTAAAAGTACAAAGACAAACCTAAAATATCAGATAAGCCTGTTGATCAAAATTAGAGAATATTAAGGTGCAAATGTAGGTTAGAATTAGGACAAGAATGCCTTTACCCATTTTCATCTAGAAAACCCTATTTATCCAAGACCCAGTTAAAAAAGGCAGTTTCTCTATGAAGGACACGCTAACTCTGGAAAACAATTACTGACTGCTCTGCTGTGTTGCCGCCCACATCTCTCTGGTCTGATCTAACAAAATCAACATTCTTCATCAACTGCCAGCTCTGTTCAAACACAGTTCCTAACACACAAGCAGTGTACAAAATATATTTGTTCAATCAACTAGAGTAAAATGGGATGGAAGGTCCATAAATTAGAAAACCCAAAATAGTAAAGATGTCAGTTCTCTCTGAATTGATCTAGGTTAGTATAATTCCTATCAAAATCCCAGCAAGTTCTATTTTGTCTGTGTCTATTTTGTGAAACAGACCCATCCAAACATGTCCTACTGATTTTTGACAGAAGTGCAAAAGTAATCAACGGAGGAAGAGACAGCTTTTCAACCAATGGTGCTACACCAACTAGATATCCATAGGCCACACATGAAAAAAAATTAACTCAAAATGGATCATGTACTTAAATATAAAACATGAAACTAAAATTTTTACAAGAAAAAAAATCTAATCTAGTGCTATGCAGACTTTTGATGTGAAAACACAATCTATAAAAGGAAAGATAGACAAATAGGACCTCATCAAAACTAAAAACTTGAGCTGTACGAAAGATCACGTGAAGAGGTTAAAAGCAAACTACAGACTGGGAAAAAATATTTGCAAATCAAATACCTGACAAAGAAATAGTACTTGGAATACATAAAGAACTCTCAAAACTCAACAGTAAAAAAAACAAACAAACAGCCCAATTAGAAAGTGGGCAAAGAGACATGTAGAGACATTTCACTGAAGAGGCTATATAGTTGGCAAACAAACACATGAAAGGATGTTCAATATCATTAGCAATCAGGCAAATGAACATTAAAACTGCAATGAGACAGTACTATACATGTTAGAATACCTAAATTAATGAAAACACAAAACAAAAATGCTGATGAGGATGCTTGGCAGCTGTTACACAAAATAAAACCACAATAAGGTATCACTACACACTTACTAAATGTTTAAAATACACTAAATACTGACAGGGATGTGGAGAAACCAGATCATTCATATATTGCTAGTGAGAACGTAAAATAGTATAACCACTTGAGAAACAGTTTGGCAGTTTCTTACAAAAATTAAACATGTGGCCACCATTTGACCCAGCAATTGCACTCTTATGTATACAAATGTTCACAGTTAAAACCAGAAAAAAACCCAGATGCTGTTAAGTGAGTGGTTAACAAACTGTGAAACACGCATACAATGGAATAATACAACTCAGCTATAAAAAGGAAAAAAACTACTGACACATATAATTTGGATGCATCGCCAGAGTATTATGCGGAATAAAAAAAAAAAAAGCCAATCCCAAAAGGTTATATACCATGCTCTTCTATTTATGTAACATTCTTGAAATGAAAAATACATAGAAGTGGAGCCCAGATCGATCACTGCCAAGGATAAGAGAGGCTGAGAGGTTGAGAGCAGAAGGGAAGCAGGTGTGGCTATGAAGGGCAGCACAAAGATCCTTGTTCCTTGTGCTGGGGAAATGCCCAGTATTTCAACTGTACTGATGTCAATTCCCTAGCTGATACCATACTACAGTGTGTGAAATGTTGCCATTGGGAGACACTGGGCAAAAGGTTGGTGAGCTCTTTGGATTATTTCTTACAATTGCATGTGATTCTACAATACGTCAAAAAAGTTTTTAAATAAAAAAAAAGAATAGAAGGCAAAGAAGTTTACCTTAGCAGGAAAAAGATGCTTTTAGGGGGAAAAAAAAAGAAGAGAAACTAGGTTGACAGATTAAGAAGTAACAATAAAACAGCATTCCCTACTTGTCTTACTGCATTTAAAGCACTTTTCTCCACTTGCTAATTCATTACAAAGAGGTTGATTCTGTTTTCTATAAAGTTGTGAACTGTTCACTAAAACAGAAAATTTTTCAAAAAAACTCTCCACAATTTGTATGTCCTTATGAAATTCTACATAGTGGAACTTCACTTGTAGAATTATAACGTAATCCTGATAATTATAAGAGTAAAAATTAATATAATTATCCTTATTCTAAGGAAAGGGATAGGGCTAATAATGGGTCCAAACAAAATAGGTTAAAAGAGAAAATAAAGTCTTTGAATACAGAAATTAGTGATAAAAGTAGAATTAGATTTCCAAATTCTCAACCATGATAGTGATTACTACCATATTCATTTTTCTCCCTCAAAGGATCTCTTTTATAACCAGCTAATGTGACGAGCAATGTTTATTTCTTTGTGTTAGGGTCTTTCATACTGCATCTCAGGCAGGTCTGTGGAGCATGACTGCTCCAGGATACCCAAGCAGAGGAGTTGCATGTGACCCTTCCCAAAGTTGCAGTTCATTCTGAGATAACAGTTGTAGGCTAAATTCGCTGTCAGTGATAAAACTCAACTAGGCAAATGTATCAGGTAACTAAAACTCAACTTTAATTCAACAAATATTTCCCGTGTGGGTTACATCCAGTCACTGTAGAGGAATCAAGGATACAGTAGCAATGAAAATATGAAAACATAGCTCTTGCTCTTGTCTAACAGGCAACTATAATAAGATCTTATAAATACCAAGATGCAGATAAATACAAGTGTGGGAAGTCAGTTACACCAATAGAAAGACAACTGATGAAAGGGAAGTGATATATTAACAGAGACCTTAAAGATAATCAGGTATCAGCCAATTGAGAAGTGGAGAGGTAAAAATACAACAGCATGACACAAATATTTACAGCCATTTGCTTCAAAAAAATAATACACTAACATGACCTTAAGAGGAGAGAAATCCTAAACAGAATGAAGAGAAACTTTAGCAGTAAAATCTGATGGCCAATAGGCAAGTTGTGACTGACTTTGCAGATGAGAGAAAGAAAATCTGAGCTGGCTATGTGGAAACCTTGGAGAGGCTTCTTGGTGCCAGTGAAAACAAGAAAGATTTAAGATATAGAGGCACTGGGCACCTCCAAAAGGGGGCATGCGGACATGTTGTGAAACAAGAAGTTCATGGTTGAAATTCTGTGTAAGACACAGATTAGAGACCTCCTCTCCCACTCATGAAGATGACTGACTATCCTGTCCCTTCCAGATACTGTACTCACTGACAACAGGCGTAGCAGGGGGAGAGAATTGATATTGCGGATGGAAAAAAACAACGGGGAGATTAAACGAAATTCTAATTTCTGAGAATTCTGGCTCTTTCCTTCCCCCTTGGCAACTAAAGAGCTGGCAGTTATGTTTATACCCTTCTCAAAGTAAGATTCTGGGAAATTTGACACACATACCAACCCCTCCCTCCACCAGCCCAGAAGGACCCAAGGATAATTACAATGGCAGATTTACCAGTGAGGTGGCCTTACCAGATCCCGGATATTGAAGCTCACAGTTTACAAGCCCCACACATGTGTGATGAGCTTCCAATCAGCTGTTTAAGCAAGGCCACTGCTGTTTTTCACTTTAACCTCCTTTGACTTTTTAAACTATATACTTCAATAAAAGATGGAAAAATAATGAAGAATACCTAAAGCAAAGGATTTTACTTTTATCATTTTAATAAACAAGATAATTAAAAATAGGATGTAAAACAAATCACTGTTGATCTCAATATAAGTACATGCCAAAATAGGGCACCTATTTACTATTGAGTAAAAAGTACTCAACCTGTATATCCATTGACATAGATGGCAACTCCACTAAAAATCGCAGATGTAGTTCCATCCTTCTGCAAAGCAGCATCTGATCGAAACTGTTCCTCCAATTTCTGGACCTTGGCAGCCATATACCCACCCTAGAATTAAAAAAAAAGGTAAACTAATCACAAAAGTCATATTTTCTCCCCGACCCTCACCTTTTAAAAAAGCAATTTCAAAAAAAAAAGGAGTTTATATTTGAAAATAAACACACAGGACCTTATTCTGTGCTAGTGCCAAGGTATGATGACACAAGGTACAATTATAAACTTAAATCATAGGGGAAGACAATAAAACAGGCAGGTCAAGGAGGACTTTTCTGTCAACTCGATTTTTAATAATTTTGTCACAGTCTTATAATAATAAGACTTACTTGAAAAAGAGGGAAAAGGTTAAGTCAAGTATAAGAAGTTTAATGCCATGAAATATTGTTCTTATCTATAAATTCAAGCAAAAGTTACACCAAAGTTTAAAACAATTAAAATTTGACAAGTGGTTAATAAGAGTATATTTTAAACTGGCTTCCGCTATCTTCTTTATATAGGAAGCTTAAAAGTAATAACTTTGATCAAAATGAAGCAGTTCAACAAACTAGTACAGTCCTCCATACATGTAGATAAGAACAGAATAAATGATTCAGTGGCTAAATACTGGATCTAATCAATCTATTTGATGGTAGTACTAACTTTCATTCTATAAAATGAACATCAAAAAGAATATAAAAACATTATTATTTTTCCGACAGATCTTCACAAATCTATGATTCAGCCACATTGAAATAATAAAACTTAATTGATTTGAATTAATTTATCTTTATGGATAAAGAATTAACAATTAGATGTTTAAAATAAAGTTGTAGATATGTAGAAGTGGTATATATTTTTTTCAAAATGGAAATGAGTCCACTGTTTCTGATTATTCAAATATTAAGCGCTCCCCGTTAAAAACATTTTTCCCCAGAAAATATAGGAAAATATAAAGAAGAAAATTTAAATTAGCTATGATGCCACTCACTGTTAACATTTTGGGATATTATTTCTATGTCCCAAGGCATAGTAGTTTTACAAAAATAGGATCATATATATATCAATAGGCCATCTTGCCAAGCTAAGAAATACAAAGCTAAGTGTTGCAGTGTTCACTGTCAGGGAAAACTTACTTGTCCAATCCCCTCTTATTGGATATTTATGTTTTCCAATTTTTCAGTATTATTAGCAATGCTACAATAAAATTATCATACGATTTTATACACATCAACATTTCTTCAGGATAAAATTTTTTAAGTTTAAGTGTTAAAGTCTGAACTTTCAATAAATTGTGAAAACTCAAGAGTTGGTGTCTGAAGTGAGTTGCAACTTAGAAAATGCCTTACTAAAAGAAGAATGAGAAATACCTAGATAGTTCAATATAATTATTTGTATTCTTTTAAAACACACCCATTTTTCCCAGCCATCATTTTCAGCTCGCCTCCTCCATCCACCTCGTCTCATGGTGGGGCTTCTGTATTAGGGGGAAAAAAAAATGTCAATTTTATAAAATTGTACATGTCAATTTAAAAAATAAGAAAATAAAATAAATGTTCAATTCATAAAAGTTAAAAGTATAATACCGAGGAAACTTTTTCCAAAGCATATCATTGTCCTGAATCACAAGTGAAATTTATTCCAAAAATAAGTATAGAAGTACTTCTACAGATAAGTATTAAGTTTAAATTATAACCACTTTCAATTTTAACAGGAAAGACTTCTATGCATTCCTGAGTACCACCCACTTACATTAAAAAAAAATAAAATCACCATATCGAACAAACATGGGTTGTGCTTAACAATTAGTGTTAACAGAATCTAAGAAAACATTCCTTTATGACCTAACCTACAATATAAATTGGCTCTTAAACTCTGTCTCCACTATTACATGCTGGACACATAAGAATACACTCACAGTGTAATTCCTATTACACAAAAAGTCCTAAAAGAAGTAAATTAAAATGCTGCATCTAACTGACATGATGCAGTACTATTATCATTGACAATAAACTAGTGAATCTGGCATTTTCCTTAAGGCAACACTTGACCAACTGTACTATAAAAACCACCAAAATGACCAAACAATAGCTCATGTCAAGTGTCAGCTGCCTTAGTGGCTAGCAATGTATAAAACAACTCAAATCAAAACTTAAGTCTAACCCAAATGGCTACAATCGTGAGACGTGACTGCCTTATCCTTCACAAAATTAACACGATTTACATATTTTTCTTCTAGTAACTATACATAGGTTAATATCAAATAGTTATCATATATCACTGGAGAAGACATGTATTATCTAAGTCAAATCAGCTTTGATATGGTTTATAAAAATGTTATTGAATAACACCTTAAAACATGACACTTTATCCACATACACCAGCAGATGTTACCGTTCAAGTATTTCCATTCTTGGTATATTGTGGGATTTATAGGTGTTTAAAACCTACAGTTTTTCCTTGCTGATATTTATACTAACTATGAACTTTTCCATTTACTCTTAAAAGGTGCCTAAAAGATATGCAGAGATATACTCAATAAGAAATCCAACAGAGACAAGGGGCATGTGCAATGGGCTCAGAGAACAGGAAGCAAAGTGACTGACCCCGATCAGGTGTTGTGGGTGCTGGGGGAGAGAAGAGACTTGTGTTTTGAAACTTGACAATGGCAAGAGCACGGCTACCAAATGTTCATCATGAGTCCCAGAACTGCCTTAATTTGCTCTGATAACTACTGCTCTTTTCAAGAGGCTTCGTCCAGTCCCTCATGACTTCTCCTCTTACCTTAACACATAGTTCTTGATTTCATATCAAATGAATCCATATATCTACTCTAAGAAGTGAAGAGTTTGAGAATTCAGGCCATTATAGGTGAAGGATGCACACTCACAAAAATTAAATACAACAATTAATCTGCTAAATGAAGTAAATTAAAAAAACAAACTATATTTTAAAAGTTTAATTCATTTGCCCAATCATTTAAGAGCCTCACTTAATATCTATGGGGTATCTACTGGGAAAGGACAACACGAAATCCTTATCAATGGTTTAATGAGGTTAGACAAATATGAAACAAAGTTGTAATAAGTAAAAAACCATAAAACAGATTTTAAAGATTCTTTCCCCATTCCAAAGAAAGCTATCCCACACAAATGTTTAAAGCTCTGAAACATAAAAAGAATGAAAGACTGAAATAGTACTTTCATCGTTTCCACTAATTGGAGTTATGTACAACAAACTCTGATCCAGGATTCAAATAAGACCGAAAAAAAGGGGGAAAGGAAACAATAAACATTTTTCATTTTGCACATTCAAATTCTACTTTTGAGAAGATCCTATAACAAATAGTGAACTAGATAATTTGGACCCACCTTCCTGCTGAGGAACAGAAAAGTCACACAAAACATTGTTTTTAAAAAATTGCCTTAAGGCACAGAAGGCCTAACAAAAAATGAAGAATTACTGGGACAAGATTTATAGGTGACACCTACCGCCATCCCCGCCCTACCTCTTCTTGCCAAACTGGGACAGCTCTCCCCTCTAAGGGCATTTGGCAATTCTAGAAGAGTGGCTTAGAGGCTGGGCAATGTTTCTGACAAACATAGTGCTAAGGGAACAGAAGGTGAATTTCAAGGATCTTCCCAAGATATAAATCTGCACACTTGGGATGAGGACCCTAGGAGTAAAAAGTAAGCTGCAAGTAGGCAGACCAAGCTTTGCAGAACATGCATCTTGCCTTAGACTGTTTCGATTTCTGAAAGCAGATTTAGGTGATCCTGTACAGCTAGTGCTTGAAACATCTGGTGAAGCAAATGTAAATCCCCAATGGAGGATGACAATAATCCTTGAACTCCATATACTTCTATGAATAATTTTGCAAACATAACGTCTTGCCTGCAAATAAAAACTAGACACACAAAGAAGATCACGAGTTAGAACCAACAGAAACAAAGAATAAACAGACGTACATGGACTGCAGATACTGAACTTAACACAGACTTTAAAGTAAACATGCTTACTATGTTCAAGGAGATAACAGACAAGTACTGGAATACTGGTAAAAAATTGGAAAACACATAAAATAAGTAAATGGTAACTCTAGAATTGAAAGATACAATACCATAAAGAGTTAAGAGCAAGTGACCAGATAAGAGCAAATAAAGAACAGCTAAAAATATGTCAAAAGTATCCAGAAAAAGCAGTGGCACAAAAGAAGAGAGAATATGGGAGGGAGAGATACAGAGGATACTTGAGAAGGTCTAACAAGTAAATTTGTGGGGGTGGAGGAGGGGAATGAGGGGGAAAAAAAGAAGTTATATTTGGAGAAATTATGACTAAAATATTCTAAAACTGATTAAAGATACCAAGCCACAAATTCAAAAAGTACAATGAACCCAAAGCAGGAAAAAATAGAAATCTTTATATCGATATATATAAGTATGGAAAACTAAAGACAGAAAAAAATATTAAAAGTTGTCATGAGTAGAGAGAACAGAGAAATTCCATTTGAAATACTCCAAGGTGCAGAAATTAGACACCTATTTTTCCAACAGAAACAACAGAGCTAGAAGACAACAGTGCTGAAGGAAAATAATTACTAAATTAAAATTCTATACCCAGGAAAAAACTCAGTTACAAAGGAGGAAATAAAGACATTTCAGGCAAAGAAAAACAGAAGCTAATGCTACCAGCAAACTTGCACTAAAGGAAACCCTAAAGGACATCCCTCAGGTGGAAGGAAAATCTCCTACAAGGAAGGTCAAAACTACAGGGGAAAAGACACAGCAAGGAAAACAGTAAATATCTGGGTACATCATTGTTAGATATTGAATAAAAATACCATAATGACAATCCGTTACAGTCTGTCGCATAATATAGAGTCAAATGAGTCAAAGGATTATGAAAAAAGACTAAGGGGAACTGTTTCTAGTCTAGGCTTGACCACTAACTGGTTTTGCTGACCAGTAAATGTTCATCTCAGAGTCTCAGTCACTGCATTATCCAGGTCTCTAACTGTAACTCTAAGAGGTAGAGTTCTGTCAACTTAAAGTGGTAAACTAAGGAAACTTGCATGGGTTTATTTGGGAATAGCAGAGGAACTGTATATTGTAGCAAGCCACAGTGAATCCACTGAGGGTTTCGGGGGGGGGGGGGGGACAGAGAGCTGTACTTACGGGCAAAGAGTGGTGTCTAGCCAGAGCCCAAGCAACAGGTTCACTGGCATGAAAATGGGAGGGATTCTTGGTCAGGAGAGAAATCGTGGTCTTCTGTAAATCAGGTATTTATAGGAAATCAATCTTTTAGTTAAGTTTGTTCTTCTGAGGGTACACACATGAGGGTCTCTGTTTCATACCCTCCAGTTCCATTTTAGATTGAAATCCTTTCACAGTTCCCTTTGGTGCTCTACACAAACAATGCTCAAAACCTATTTACGGAAACTAAATGTAAAAAATTAAAACTACTATATCCAGTAATGTACTTCGATTTCAGAAATATGATTATATAACAATGCTGATGGTCTACTTTATTTATGCTGACCTTTCCTTATACCTGAAAAATTCAAGGCAACTTGTCTTACCAAATTCTTTTAAATAATCTATATATAGACTGAGATGGCCTATGACAACAAATTAGGGGTAAAAACCTAACTGTGGATCTAGCCTTTACTGAACACTAGGAGTAGCAACTTATCGACCCTATCACTGTTACGTGACATCAATTGTGTAACTTTCTTTTTTCAGAAGACAGATGCCAGATAGTTCAGTAGATAGCTGCATGGCATAGATAATTACAGCATCGAAGAAATAATTTAGAGCCCATGTATAAGAGGCATCACACTAGACTACCTACAGATCGAAGTCAATGGAATACAACTCTGTGTAAAGTGCCATACTATACTAGGCACTACTGAGACCAACAGGCTTTTCTGTGTGAGTTCTAAAATTATACCATCTAAAAAACAGATGAGCACCAATCAAGGAAATACTAGCCCTACAAATACTTCAAGGGAAAGATTTTAGGCAGGAAGAGTAAGGGGGAAAAAACCCAATCAACCCTAGAGCATAAAGCAAACTACACGACTTAGATAGATATATAATGCTGGCCAACAGCAGTTACAAACTAACCTGCATGCAGCAAAGCTACCTGACAACCTGAACTGTATGACCAAATAAAAGGGAGACGCAGGTGATGGATGTAAACGGTAAGCAGATTTAGCACACACTTGTGTGTTGACATGTAGACAGCACCAAAAACTGTTCACACATCACTCACTTTGGTTAGACCTAATTCACCTCCTTTCTGAATGGAATATAAATATGTACAGATAGAATTGCCACTCACCCTGTATGTGACAGAGTCGATAGATTCTTGTGAAGAAAGAAAATGAATTTACATATAAAGCATGGTAACAATAGCAGTACGTCCCAAGTACAGTGTATCCCAATATCTCAATATTCAAAACTCTACCTTGCATATTTAGTTTAAATGTGCATAAGCCTTTTCTAGAAGTGAATCTGGTCTATCCATCTTTCCTTGACACATTCTCTATTATCTTCCCAATTACTGATTTGTGTTTATACATTGCTTTGTTGTGCTGTCATTATTGCTAGGTGTACCTTTGAAAAAATTGTTTTTCCTGCTCTATTTATAAAAGCACTACATATTCATTGTACAAAACTAAAAAAATACAGGAAACGGAAAAGAGAAAATTACCCATATTCCTACCATCTCTTTAAAAAAATGTACCTGTTGACTGATACTTTATATTTCCTTCCTTTCGGTATTGATCTTAACATTTAAATTTAAATTCTTTAAACACAGCACTAGTAATATCTCACATTTCCATAGTACTTTTATTTTTCAAAGTAGTCCTTACATAAATTTATCTTTACAACACATATGTGGAGCAGGTAGGCCAAGTACTAGTTATTTTGCACACAGACGCCTTCTAGGGTAGAAAGGCGAAATAAAATGTTTGATAAGGCTGCACTGCTGGTTTGTGGTATAAAATCACACTTTTACAAAATTATGTCTCAACATCTTCAAGGAAGAAATCAACAATGCTACAATACAATAAACTGCTGAAAAGTGAGGAAGAACACTAGTCTAATACAATTCAACTAAACGGATGCTTCTTCACTGGGGAACCAAGCACCTGTCTGCATTAGACACAGCAGCTGCCATGTGACAGAAAAACTGAGGAGGAAATACAGTCCTACAAACAGGTTCCATCTAGATCCCACCGGAAGCAGTCCATGTTCATGAGAGTAGAGACCAAGTGACAGTACCAATTTTGTTACTAACTGGTTCTCTGACTTTAAGCAAGTCACAAGCAGTCAGATCTCAGTTCCCTCATTTGCAGATAGTTAAAACTGACACATTCTAGTCTCTTGTCTTTTA
Source organism: Eonycteris spelaea (assembly GCA_003508835.1). Lineage (NCBI taxonomy): Eukaryota > Metazoa > Chordata > Mammalia > Chiroptera > Pteropodidae > Eonycteris > Eonycteris spelaea. Next base: position 1,312,345 of record PUFA01000304.1, on the reverse strand, counting down.
AAATGTACAAAAGGTTTTTAAGATGAAAAGCACACATATTATGCAACTGTTTATACTTCCAAAGAACAAGATGTGCCTCTCCACAGATATAGGCCGTATAGTAAAGATTAACCTTACTCAGAGAGGTCTAGCCTTTGCCCTTTGTTTCTGAGAGGTAATCTCTAAGCCCTTGTAATGTTCTGCCTGATTAATGTCTTTGCTTACCTAGGAGCCAGGAGACACTGCGATGGTCTAATAATGTGATTTAACATGAACTTCCCTGCCATGTGCTACCAACCTACCCCAGGGGCTGGAGACAAAAGGCCAACTACATGAGCAGTCAACCACAGCTGTATGACCAGATTCCAATAAAACCTCTGGACACTAAGCCTTGAGCTTCTCTCCCTGGCAATTCTTTGTGCATCTTGTCATCATTATTGCTGGAAGTGAGTGCTGTACCAGACTCTAGTGGGAGGGGACAAATGAGTCCCATACATGGAACCCTCCTGTGTGTCCCATGCACCTTTTCCTTTCATTGATTTTTAATCTGTATCCTTTCAATGTAATAAACTGTAATCATGAATACAACAGGTTTCAAGAGTTTTGAGTCCTTCTAGTTAATGACTAAACTTGAGGGTGGTCTTAAGGAATGCCAAACTTGCAGTTGGTGTCAGAAGTGAGAATGGCTTTGGAACTTCTACACTATGGAGTGGCAAAATGACAGCTGCTCTCCAATACCCATTCTCCCTTTCTTTTGGTAATAAAATGGCTCTCGTACTACCTTCTGGTAGGAAGCAGAGCTGCCAGCCAGACCACGTCTCCCAGGCTGAGTTAGATCAGGAGTGCCCAAGGGCGGAGCGATGTACGGAAAATTGGTTCCTTGTTCTTAAAGGAGGTTGTTCGCTTCTTTGTCTGGAATGTAGCTGAGAGGTAATCTGGCTTCACCCATGAGAACGAGGACAACACGCTAGGGGACAGCTAAACAAACAGAAGAAGACTGGAACCCTAAATGACCTAAAAAGGGGGGGCAGTCACTCATCCACTGTGGACTGCCTGCCTCCTATTACAGGAGAAGCTTCATTATTTTTTGAATCACTGTGTTCTGAAGTCTCATTACAGCAGCTTAGTCTATACCCTAAAGAATACAGGTACATTTCAGCATTTTAATATTATGATTTAGTCAATACTTAAAACACACACAGAGATAAAGAGAGAGACAAACAATAAGATGTATAAAAAAAATCTGCAGATATTAAAACTGAAAATGCATAACAAGTATCTATAATGTCGCAGTATGAGGATGATCTTCTTAAAAGGAAAGTTTTTATTCCAAACAACTAAATACAACAAAGAATTTCCTCTCTCTTGGTTATTTTCAACAACAAAAATACAAAAAGATGATCGACTCAAAATCAGTCATTTGAAACAAGTTGAAAAGGCGTTCTAATACTTTTCTTCCCCATAATTAGACTTCTACAGAAGGGAAGGGAAAAAAACAAAGACACTGTTTTAATAAAGTACAATGAACTGCCTTCTCTGGTTTTCCAGAATACAGCAAAGTTAACTGGTCTCTAAACACCTTCCCTTAATTTTCCTGACTTCCTGACCTCCACTCCATGTGCCCCAAGTATTTATTAGCAAACATTTCTACTAGGATGTTCTACATGCATGTCTAAAACCAGGGATCAAGCTACCAAGAAAAATAAAAGAATGTTCTGGCGATGACATGATACAAAAAAAGTCTAGAAGTAAAAAGCAGCAGCCATCACCAGGGAGAAGTGGTATACTCTCACAGAAAAACCAAACGATTACCCGCAGAAAAGTTCAAGGATGCAGTGAATCAAGGACTCCAAAGACCACAGAGCTTGGTAACAGGAAAAGAATTTGGCTGGAGAATAAAGGAGATTATAATCTCAGAGAAGAGGGGGCTGTGTCCAGAGCAGTGGTCCTCTCACATTTGAGCAGGCATCAGAATCAGTAGGAGGGCCTGTCAAAATGCAGACTGTTGGGCCCCAACTCCAAAGCGTCTCACTAAGCTGGTGTGGAGTGGGACTGAAAATTTGCATTCCCAGGTAATGCTGACATTGTGGTTTTTTGAGGCACCTACTTTGAGAACCACTGATTTTGCCAGTAGGGTATCTAGAGTGGGAATTGAGAAGAGACACAAGTATAGTAGGTCACAGGTAATGTGACAGTACAAAAGTAGAAAAAAATGTTACTACAAAGTGCAATAAATAGAAAGAATTTCACAGCAGGACTGCAAGCAACTCACTAGTTGAAGGTTTTGATTAGATTACAAGTGACAAGATCTATTCTGTCCTGTATCCCATTTCCTCTTCCCCAATTACAGGTACGATATCAACGGCGTTTCCCAACTTTTTTGGCACCAGGGACTGGTGCTCCTATGAGAATCTAATGACTGATGATCTGAGGTGGAGCTGAGGTGATGATGCTAGTGCTGAGGAACAGCTGCAAATACACATGAAACTTTGCTAGCTCATTCGCCCGCCGCTCACCTCCTTCAGTGCAGCCCAGTTCCTAACAGGCCACAAACCGGTGCTGGTCCATTTACTGTAATTTGCAGTTTTCAAGGTAAGTAAAGTAAGTATAAACCAAAATCCAAAGTTATCAGAGAAAAAAAGATTTCCATAATAAAACAACAACACAGGAGCTTACATTAGGGGCACTGCAAAAATGCAATAAATGCAGAGAAAACAGCAGTAAACCTCACGTTGGAGCAGAACACCAAGTAGGCTTCAACTAAAGAGGTACAGCTAAGCTGAAAACAGTGAGCAGAAGTCTAATGGGCAGAAGAAGGTGAGGGGGGATTTCAGAAAGAAAGAAAATCGTAAACAAAACAAAACAAAAAAGACAGACGTTTAAGGCAACATTCTGGGACTGACTGGTATTCAGGACAAAGTAGGTGAGGAAATACAACAGAAGGCCCTGAATATCTTACTAGTAAGTACAAAATTTACTTTGTAGAAAGTTAGGAAAGGAAGTGTAAGTCTGTGTACTTAAGTGATAGGGAAAAGGGCTAGCTGGGAGACAGAGGTTCTGACTCCTGAGCCAACCTGCACCAGGTCTGTAAGTCTGCCCTGACAGACGTCCTCACCTGGTGGACTGTACCCACACACATCAGATCTCAGAACTCAAGGTGGGCTGGCCCACACAAAGACACACAACTAAAAACAAATCTCTCTGGGAACTGCAATTCTAAAACATGGTCAAACTCACTCTTTTCTAGATATGCTATCAGTTCCATCTTTCACAATCTCTTTTTCACAAATCCTTCTATTAAGTGTAACTGCAAGCAAAAACAGAGGAGAATGTTTAAGAAACTGCCACTGCTTTGCTTCCTGGCCTCTTTTCAAACTTTGCTTCATGTCAACAACTCCCTAGCATATAGTAAAAACAACACCCCCACTACTTCTTAAGATGATATGACATTCTAAGGAGATGCTACATTCTTCAATTAACAGTTTATTTAGCTCTCTATACCTTAACTAATAGATTCTATTTCTGGAAAACATTCAGAGGGTTCCAAGACAATGTAAAAAACCTTTATGAGACAATTAGAAATAAGATTTTTCTATTGGACATAAATATGCAAAAGAACATTAACCTGCACCTGCAACACTGTAAACGTGACAAGCTTGTAACTTCAACATTTTACAATTCTAACAACAAATACATTATCAATACCTCCATCTCAAGAACAAAAATCTCACTTCTTATAGTTTAGATTTCCTTTCTCTTAACAGTAAGGAGTAATAACCTGTCTAAAAATTACAGATTCAAAAATAAATGACCAAAAATCAAACTTTCCCAGCCAAAATTATTGAGATTTTAAAATATCAAAAAGTAGGTAGTTTATAATCCTATGTACAAAACAATTTATATAACTATTTGGTTCAAATGACAATCAGCCAAGGTTTTAAATACTATTGTATCGATAAAAAAATAGAATTTTCAACAAAAGGCAATCCTTCTACATATATACATGCAAATACAACCTGTTCCAATTTCTAATATAATGGAGATGACTGGGTTACTACTACAGAGAAATGTTCTAGGTTCCACTGTCACAAATTGGGCAAGTCTGTTCCCACTTATGCAGTTACTAACTGCTGCATAAGAACTTGGCTGGCCTTTGTCCCTGGTTTCTAAGAGACGCTAAACCTTTGGAATTTCACAGCTCTTAGAAGTAACCCTATGAACTGTAGGACCACAGCTTTTATATTAATAGGTGACTCCCAGTGGGTCCCTAGTTGCAGGATGGGGTAGACATCATGCTAGAAAGGCCCACAATGTGATCAGAGGATTGGGGCTTTGACCCACACAGCAGCTTGACTTCCTGGAAAAGGAGTAGGGCTGGAGGTTGAATCCAACCTCAAGGTCAATGATTCAATCACACCCGTGTAATAAATTCCAAAAAAACTCTGGACACTAAGGCTTGGGTGAGTTTCCCTGGTTGGTCATCATACATCAATGCAGCAGAAGGATGACAAGTCCTGAGGACACGCAACCTTAGTGTATGGGACCCTCCCAAGCTTCTATGTATCTCTTGATCTGGCAAGTCTCGATTTGTCTCCTTCACAATAAAACTGTAAAACGGCGATTACAGCATCTTCCTGAGTTGTCATTCTAGCAAATTATGACACCTGAGAGAGAAGTGGGAACTCCCAATTTACAGCCAGTTGGTCAGCATGCAGGTGGCCTGGAGCACGCAGCAGGTGTCTGAAGTGAGGGGAGTCCTGCAGATTGTGCCCTTAGACCTGGGGATACCTCCCTGAACTCAGGGTAGTTGGTGACACCACTGCACTGCGCTACAAATCAGGACTTATTTCCCCCACCTCTTCTCAGGACTCTTAGAGGAACTGAATGAGAGTGAAAGCACTTTATAAGGCATGAAGCATTACAAAAAGTAAAGGACTTTTTTGGTTATGCTCTCAAAAATATTAAAGAATTGTTAAAATACTTTTAAAATTCAGAATTGTCCAGCTGAAATTTTCTAAAAGGCTTAAAATAAAGACCAGTCATCACAAAATAGACTTATATATAAGACAAAATTCAGAGCTTTGATAAAAAGCATTTTAAAAAAATGAGAAACCTAAATCATAATTTCAATTACATAATTAAGACCAGTGCCTAAATGATCAAAATATATTAAGTCAAGTCCATTCTTAGTAATTTCGAGCGTAGAAATGGCGGTATTTAGAAAATTTAAGATTGAGGTACTTTCTGACCAAACCTCCAAAAAGCTCGTTTTAGTCTTGGCTATGTCAGTAATGACTGAAGCCAGTGACCAACGTTTTGGTAACTAAATTACTGGTTCACGTCACCACATAATAACTTCGTTGCCCATCCCTAATAAATCCTTTAGTTCAAGCATAAAGCCGAGAGACCAGACTGATCTGTAAGGATTTCTCGAATCATCCTATGTGCATAAGGCAGCTACCCTGCCTACATGAGAAAGCATAATTTCTAACTGCACTATAAAGGACATGAATTTTTCCTAAGACTTTAAAGCCAATGACAGAAAAAAAAAGAAAAGAAAAATAAACCCTCGAGATTTTAAATCACAAATTTACAAGAATATACTGTTCAATTTTCTACCCTCTTGAACATAAGATACAAAGCATACACTGGTCTTTCCCTAAGTGACAAAGGAGGCAGTTTATTAGTGTAGCAAGGGAAAAAAACAACTTTAGAGTAAAAGACAAAAATAAAAACCTTAGATTGTAGTCCTATTTCTCATCTTTATCAGTTGAATGACTCTTAGGTCTCATTTTCCTCCAGGAAAATAAAATTGGCATGGTCTCCAGAATCTGTAAGTTTCATTCTGGCACCAGCATTCTGAATCTACTTGTGTTGAGACATCAAAAACTCATAATTTAGTCAGTCTTCAAATTTTAAGCCTCACAAGTAGATGTCAAAAATCAATAAAGCTTACCATGGCGCAAAAACGTCCTACCAGTGTGTCCCTCCTTATTAAAAACAAAGTTAACAAAGAATTGCTCCATAATCAGCAGAAATACATCATTAATTTTATTAAGTATTTATGTGCTACTGAAAATTATTTTAACCTTAAGCTAATTTGAAGACATTATATTTTCTTAAATCTGATGTATCACATTATATACAAATGCTTTTCAAACTATTTACAAAACTGACCTACCACAACACATGATACTTGAACTAACTTTTAATGACTTTTTAATGAGAAAAAATATTTTACATATCAGCAGCCTATTAACATGTCTCACACTTATAGACTACATAGGCATTTAAGTATAATAATGGTTAAAAAAAAAAAACACCTGGCCAAAATGATTAAACTGCCAGTAGTTAAAGAGGAACAATAGAAATGTGATAAAATATTGGCAAGTTTCCAAACAGAAACCTTGTTTTTAGGTGCCACAGAGCAAAGTAGTAATGACCTTGGGTTATGGAATCAGGGGGAAGTAGACCGAAATCCTGTCTTTATTCTTACCTGTGTGACCTGACCAAGTAACACCATGTCTCTAAATCTGTTTCCTTATAACTGTGCCTGCCTTCTGGATGGTTGTCAATATTAAGTGAGACGATGCACTTAACAAAGAGCCTGACACACACACACAGTAAATATTTAATAGTTTAACAATTATGAAATTTTGGAATAAATGTTACACAGAGAAGCAGTATTTTGATTTTTTTTTCTTTAGTTTAAGACCCAAAGATTAGGATCTTATTGGTAGAAATTCAGACCTGGAAATAAAACATAATGAAACAGTGTTCCTTCAAAGAGGCACTTTACTAAAAATAAGTGGACTAAGTAAAACTAACCGGTTTTATACAAGTGCAGTTATCACAGGTGGAATCTTAATTTCTAAGACTTAAAGGGGCATTAGCTTAAAGTATCTATTATTACTAAGTTGCTTGTCCCCAACAATTCTTTCCTATTTCTGTAAATGCTGGAGATAAAACAAAATCATATTATGAAAAATAGAAAGGGAAAACAAGTACAAGTGGATTACTATAAGCTCTAATTAAGAACAAAATGCAATGGGGGGGGCGCGGCACATGGAAGGGATCCATAATGAAAGGCAGAAATTGAACACACTGAAGATGTGTCCGTCTCCCTTCCGAAATACAAGACTCATACTTTGACTGGATTGTCAAGGATTTTCTTGTCTTCAGCCTCCAGTATGACCTTTCATCACCATAATCATATCTCCAGTTGAACTGCAAAAGGAAATATATAATAGCCACTCTAGTGGGCAGCTGTTAAGACAATCACTCTTAGCATCTTCCACAGATCTAAAATAAATAAAAAGGCTGACCTACACATTAAGACCAGATATTTCTCACTATTCTCAACAGTTTATTTTTTAATCCATTCCAGACACCCACAAAATGTATTTAAGAGTTCCATTAATATAGCCAAAAAATTCAGCAAAAGTATACAAAATTTAATGATTAGACCTTTATCTCATACAAAAATACAAAATCTTAAGTGAGTACTGAACTAATTTCATTTTTTAAAAACAATAAATATATTGACCTGATTATTACCACAATCCTGAGGTAGATATTATTTCTCCATCTGACAGAGAAACCTACCCACCAAAAGATACTAACTTGCCTGAAGCCACACAATCAGTAAACAGTAGGAGCCAGGATTCTGACTCCAGAACCAATGTTAAATCAACTATACCATTCATTCACATAACAAGTTTTACTAAGAACCTACTATGTGCCAGGCACAATTCTAAGCATTGGGAGCAGAGGTGCAAACAAGTCAGACCAGGCTTCTACCTCTAGTGGAGGTGAGGCCTTGGAGCAAGCAAGTCTAATGGGAGAAACAAGTAAGTAAATAGTGTATTCTCACCTAGTAACAAATTCTATGGAGAAAAATAAGCAAAATGAAAAAATCAGACATGAAGGAGGGAAAGGCTGGCTTCTATTTTAGGGATCAAGGGAGTTGTATCTGAGGTGATAACATTTAAGCAGCAAACAGAAGATGTAAAGGCAAGATAACCCCCAGAAGGAGGGGTGGTCCAGCTAAAAAAAAAAAAAAAAAAAAAAAAGTATAACATCCCTAAAGTAGGAACAGTTTGGTTTGTTGAAGAAATGGCAATTGGACCATCAGACTATCGGACTGGGACAGGGTGATGAGTCATGTGGTAGGAGGTAAGGTCAGAACTGGCTGCTGCCAACCCATGTAAATGCCCTGATGGGCTGTGGAAAGAAGTTCTGATTCAGTTCTAAGGGTTATAGGAAACTTGGGAAGGATTCTGAACAAGAAAATTGATTATATCTTTAAAAACATCACTCTGATTATGTGAGGATCAGTGAGGAAGGGAGCAAAAACAGGACAGCAGGGAAGGCACTGTTGCCATAGTATGAGGAAGAGACACTTTAATGTAGACTAGAACTGACCTACTGTTTACACCTGGATGAGACACTAAAAACATGAAATGTCTCTAAAAAGACTTCTTATATTCTCCTTCCTTTCTTCCCCCATTCCTGACTTGATTTTGAAAATTAGAGATTCTTTTTTAATATTCATGTTAATGTTTCAGGAAGTATTACATGAGGAAAAAAGTTTAAAAGATATTTAACTTAAAATGTCCCGTTTACTATACCCTATATCATGTGCCACATACATTCATATATTCTTGAGAAGCAGAAAGAGCTCTGCTCTTTAGTTTATGGCTTATTCATTTATTTGGAGACAAGAAAAGGTATCTAGCACCTCTTCTGATTAGTTTTCCTCTCGTGCCTTGTCTTCAGCACAAACTGACTTATTCCAGACTGAGAATTCCAAAAGAGGCATTCCAAAGGGAATATGTATTTACTGAGCATCAACCAGTACCACGGACTCACTAGATGCCTTCCATTTAAGAACTCATTGAATCTTCAGTTACTCAAGGTGGGAATGAGATCTTCATTCTACAAATGAGAAAAAAAAACAACAACACACCCCAGAGACATAAATTAAATTGTCCAAGGTCACACAGCTAACAGTGGGCAGAGCGTAATTTAAATCTACATATAACTCCAAAATTCTCGCTTTTCTACCACAGCAGCTATTAAAGAAAGGACTATTGTGTATCACATGCAGCCTTCCTAACTTCTTATCAATGACTAGGTTGTTCCTGCTGAGGACAGGGTTTCTTCCTCTTACACAGAATCTTGAGTTTTTGAAGTTGGAGGTGAGAAAAATGGAGTGATTTGTGGTTTTACATATTCAAACACATTATTTTGAAAAGTTATTTTCTACTTGAGACCTCATAGAAATCAACCTTAAAATAGCGATTCCCAACTTTTTAGGAAAAGTAACTTCAATGTGTATTGTTTACCATAAGAAAGGTGAGAGGTTCTGTGACAAAAGACAAGTTTGGTACAGACTCCGCCCTGAAGACTTACGACACAATTGGACAATAATAGATGTGGACAAAAGATAACTGAAAGTGCCAAATAGCCCAAGAATTGAACAGAGGAGATCCTGATAGATGCAGGAAGATTCTGGAAGAGGTACTTGGGGTGTAAAGAGTCCTCCATAGGAAGTATAAGGAGGGAACATGCTAGCAGCATCTGCACCAGCTAAAACAAGGCTATGTGGGAAAGCAGAGACAAGATTGGAAAGCAGACAGAGGGTACTCTCAAAGGATAGGTTTCTGTGCCCACCACAGGAAGAAATGGCTTTTCTCCAAGACTGAGTCTCAGAGAGGCCAGAGAGACCAGGCAGAATTAGTAACTTACATAACGCCCTTAAGTTACAAGCCCTTTTATGGTATGTGTTGATCTGCATTATTTTTACCTAAATATTGCTTCTACTTTGTACGTGAACCGAGCAGACGCGAACGACAGAGAGTAGACTTACATCATATACTAAATTTTTTTAAATAAGAGGAAGTCAAATAAGGCGCGGTATAATCTCTTTGCAAGCTAGGTTTAGGTAGAAAGGGCAGCGAGCTGCGTAAGGAAATGCTCCTTCCCGTCTACACGTTTTAACTGAATCGAAGTGTTAAAGGGACAGATAGGGGTAAGGTGCCCTGTATATTAAGGCAACTAGATGAGTAACGAGGAAAAACAAGTGAATGAAAGCTGCCTTCAGATATTCCGACCCGATTCCGGGATCCAATGGGCGGGAGCTTCGTGGAGGGGTAATGGAGGGAGACACGGCGGCGGGGGGCTGGCGGGGGGCCGGCGGAGAACGCCGCGCTCGGCCCCCGCTGACTACCGCGCTGCTCCGTGAACCAGCGACCGCACGCGCGGATCACTGAATGGCGCTGCGCCGAATGGCCGAAAGGCGCCGATGCCGGAGAAGGAGTTTGCGGCGCGGTCGGAGCGGGGCCGGGAGGCGCCCGCGAGGAAAGCCGGGGCCAGGGCCGCGGGTACCAGCCGTCCAGCGGCGCCTCCACGGGCCGCCGCGTGAGGGGCCGGACCGGCCGCGCCATGGCGGAGGGGGAAGGGAGGTCACCGTTACGTAACCCGGCAGCCGCCGCGCTCAGGGCGCCGCGGGCCGCCAGAGAACCTCCTCGGTGCCCGGCAGGCACGTCCTTCCCGCCCCGCCTCAGCTGTCCGTGCCGGCCGCCGCCGGGCGGCTCTGCGGAGCCTCCCGGCTGCGCGCGTCCGGTCCGCCCCTCCCCCATCCGCCGCCGGCTGGGGGTCACTCACCTTCCGCGTTGCCCCAGACTACCATGCCCAGCGCGGCCACCTCGTCCGGCCTCGCGGTCCCCGGCGCCGGCTGCCGCACACCACCCTTTGGGCCGGGAGAAGGCCCAGGGAAGAGTCACACAGCAGAGCCAGGGTCTGCGCTCACCCGGAGCTCGCGGAGGCCGGCCCGGCGCGCTCTGCGGCGGCCCCGCCCCTCCCACTCCGGCGGGCGCGCGCGCCGCAGCCCCGCCCCGCCCCTCCGGTGGCCGGCGCGCCCCCGACCCCGCCCCGTCCCCCGCGGGCGGTGTCCTGCTCCGCGCGTGCCCCGCCGGAGCCGGCCGGGCCTTTTTTTTCCCCTCCTCCGTTCCCGCACCTTACCCCTGGAACGGCGGGCGCGCTCGGTCGCGCCCAGTCCGGGGCGACCCCGAACGTCGGGCGCGTCGCTTCGGAGCTCGGCGAGGGCCGCTCCGCCCCTCTCTCGAGCCCGCCCCCATCTCACGCCGCCGTCCGCAGGGCCAGCGCCGCCGCGGCACGTGACCATCTCGCCGGCGCGGGCGGGAGGAGCGCGTGGCGGGCCCTCCTTCTGCAAATCTCCGGCGGCCTGGCATCCCGCGACCTCCGTGCCTGCGGCTCGGGTCTCCGCCTCGGACTGGGTGCTGCTTTCCTTCAGCGAGTTCCCGTCCCTCCCTGCTCCGGACTCCCTAGTCCGAAAGGACAAGCCAGGGTCTGACCATACTTAGAACCCCGGTGCTCTCTGAACATATGTAAAACACGGGTCTCTCTCCACAAGCGAGTGATTTACAGTGACATCTAGTGGAGAAAAGGACACACATAAACTGACACTTTCCAATGTCAGAGCAACCAAGAGTCACAGCTCTCCTGGTTTGGTGGGAATGAACACTGCGTCACGGAGCACAAACCCCCTTCCCCGTTCTCCGAGTGCCCGCCCTGGGTTGCGCCGGGAAATTTGCAAACCTACCGCGGGTATCTCATCTCATATGCAGCATTTGGATTACGCGCAAAGGCAATTTCCTAGTAACGTAAAAAAAAAAATTACATTGTATATGCTTAAGTACAATTTTAATTAAGGGCCTTCTAGCAAGACAATTGTCCCATAAGGATCATTTCCCCCTTCTCGACAATGTCGATTTGCCAAGAAATCTCACACTGTTATACTAGCCTTTATTGTTGTAATGCACAAACATGAAGTGGACCTCCTTGCAAAGGTTCAACACATTTTTATCCCTTATTACTTTACCTAACACACCTGAAGAGTTTGCAAGTACTTAGGAAACAACCAGTACTCTTTTGAAAGCTGATTTTGCAGAACTGGGAGAATATTCGAATATTTTTCAAGCCCTTTTGTCGTTTTTGAGATTTTATAGACTTTTATGAATGCGCTTCAACTTCAATATTCTTGTCTTTAACCCAGCAAATTCAGGTTGCATGCTTTTCTGAGACATCATAATTTAATACAAATTGGCATAATTTCAATAGGCTCACAACCAGCTGCCGACTGCAATACCAGGGTATCATCTACTGAGAGGCCACAGAAAAACAATGGCAACCCCTTATTAATTATGTTTTTAATGCATATCTTTAAATGGCGGTATTTTTATTAAGATATGACAAAAAGCGATTTTCAAATTGAAAAATAACCTGTGAACTCTGTAGAAAAATGTTACTGTATTTCAATTGCAATTTTCTTTCCTACGCTGTCCTATTCCAGTTAAAGGTATTATTTTTTTAATGTTTCTCCAGAAAGAAACACAACACTGAACTGACCTTGGTAACATCTTTATAGAATAGAGTAAGACAGTATTAACTGTGCTTTAGTGCAAACTAGTAGGCAGCCTCCAATTCACGTTGCTCTCCAGTTAAATAGGATTGAAAGAATGATGAAAAATACATAATAAAATGTATACAAACTCTAGCATCTTGGTACACACAATTTAGCCGAAGTTTTTTACTTTATTTTTGCCATTCTAAAATATTCTGTTGTGCTATCCCACCTATATCCTATACATATTACACAATATCTGAAGAGCCTTTTATTTCAATTTTATCTGGTCACCTACATTCATTCATTCATTAATCTACTTCAATTTATTCTCATGAGGACTGTCTTTCCCAGTCTAAGGGAGGCTGGCCTGGCATTTAGGTAGTATAACTGATGTGGCCACCCTGGACTCCCACATTTCAGGGAGTTTGGGGGAATTACACCTTATTCTTCTTTTCTGAACTTCATTAAAATTCATTTTTGAAATTTCTATCATTATTGACATCTCAAGGGACTTATGAAAGTACAGATCAGTGACTTTTGTAGGGACACCCTGGGTACGGACATGGTTCTGCTAACCTTTAACATCTTTTGGGCAGTAAACTTTTCCTGGAAACATCCACATCTACTCTTCCAAATGCTAAAAACAGAAAACAGGAACATGAAACCATTAAAGTACAGGGGTTTGTACTCAAGCCCTTGGGTGATGTACACACAGTAATTCATGATTTACTCATAGGAAAGAGCAATCAAGCTGGTTGTTTTAAGGCATTCAGTGCATTATGCTGAAAGATATAATAATAATAAGGCAGGATGAGCACAAGCTCACAGAAACTTAGAAAGGAAGTTAGAACCAGAGATGGTTTACCAAGACTTAATTCTTCTAAACACATTATCTGTTTTTACAGAACGAAATTTAAAAAGACCATGGACAGGTTATATATCTATATTTAAACAACATCTTGCAAGATCTAGGACGATTCAACAATTAGTTATGATGTGCATTCTGGAAGTCAGTCACTGTTGGGTCAACGGTATGAAATGTGTTTCTTGCCCTCAAAAAGTTACCAGTGAGTAACCAAGTGCCTGCAGTACAGGTTCAGGGCTACTCCTGGGGAAGCACACAGGGAGGGTGTTGGGGGCTACCTAGAGAGAGTGACATCTCAATAATGACTGAGAGGCTAGTCAAATGAGCAAGGTGAATGCCACTCCCCACAGAGGGAGCAATATGGGCAAAGGCAGAAAAGGGAAGGAGAACAGGGAACCTTCCCGAAACTGCAAAGTGAGAAGCAGGGTGGCATGGGCTGGGAGGTGGGAGTGCATACTGAAAAGGGAGGTTGGAGAGGCAAGTAGGGACAGAGCACTAAATGCCTATAAACTATGTTAATGTGTTTAGACTGCACCTTATGAGCGATGAATGACTCATTGAAGGGTTTTAAGGGATGAAATGACTTTCGAAAGTTGCTCTGGCTGCTGCATGGAAATAGGTTTGGGAGGCAGTCAGGAAGTCTTAGATGCAGGTGTTTAGGTGCAGGCCCAGAGGAGGCAAGGGGTTAAATTTGACCAGGGTAGTGGTTTTGCAAAGTGAGTACAATGCAAGGAGAAATGGGCAATGAAGTTGGGGACTCATGCAAGGGAGGGCTTATACCGATTGATTATGGAACTTAAACTGAGAAGAAAAAAAGGCAAGCCAAGGGTAGTAGGGGTGGTGAAAAGATGGTGTCAGTGGGCTTGGGAGGGCAGGCAGGAGCACTCAAAGAAGTTCTTGAGTCAGACACTAGAGGGTGTGGTAATAACAAGGTTGTATGGGGAAAGAACAGTCAAGTTTGGATAGAGGACAGGTTCTTTGGAGAGAGTTTGAGGACCTGAGGGTCCCGCATGAAGGAAGAATCTGTATGTACATATTGAAATCCTCAAGAATTGAGACGAGAGTAGTGCTGGAGAAAGGGGTAGGGGGTCAGAACTCAATCCCAATGACTACTGTCAGGGGGACGACTAGAGTTCAATGTGCCCAGTTCCAATGTAGTGACGGTCCACACAGAGGCTCCCAAGCGTTCCCGGTTCATGGCATCCTAGAGTCTCTGTAATTTTTGTTCACAGTATCCCTAAGCCCAAAGTAATACCTGTTTTGCTTAAGTGGGAAGGGTCAAACAAGTTAATAAGTATTTGTGACCTAATGACTCAGTAGCCATTTGAAAAATACACATAAAGGGAAAATGAAAATAAAATTTTAGTTTCATTCTTAAGTAACTGTCATTCCTGTGTGCCCATTGGGCAGCGTCGAACTTCTCAAACTGTGGGATCAGATTGGACACTGTCACCCTCACTTCCTGTTCCATACTAGCAAGAACATTTTATACACTATGTACTTCCTATTCCATTATAACAGGAGGCTCAGGTGTCCCACTAGTGATACTAAAATAGATCGCTTGGCTGGGTGGTGACAGCCAGATCTACCCATTGTAAAACTGTATTTTCCCCTATTCACACTGTGGAGTGGTACTATTTACCAAGCGAACATTCTCTTCCACAATCTTTTCAAATAGTGGTTTCAGCATCCATTGATGATCCTGGACTGAATCATTTATTTTATTGGGCTGCAAATAAGTGGTTTACTAATTTCATTATTTCTTCCTCATTTAGTGGCTGGCATTTTTCTTCAAAGAACGATACCTTATAAACTGGAAATAAACTATCATTTCTCCTTAAAAAGAGGGGTAAATGCTTAATTCTATCTCTACAATTACCAATTTTCATTTAGAAGGAGTTGCCTAACAGTTATCTCCAATGGCAGTAAATGAGCTTTTTCTTTCTCTCTGGTTATTCTTCCGTTTCTAGAAAATTCTAATGGACTCATAAATTTTATTTATGTGTTACAATCTTGCAATTGATTATGCCACCATTCACTGGACCCCTCAGCTCATACCTCCTGGAATGTGAAGTTTAATCTTTGGAAAAGAAATCAGTCATTCATTTGAAGCCACATTTGAGAAATTAAATGCGTGGGAATCCATGGCAGTGAGAACATTTGAAGGAGCACCAAGAAATGGTGTTTATCTTAAGCCACAAGTCCTCATGGGTGTGGCTTCTCCACTGTGCTGGAGACAAGAGCCTAGCATACCACCAGAGTTGTCATTCTAATTTGTAGTGAATACTGTCCTTTTGTTCTCAATGGTTATTTCCTGTTGCTGCTATAGTATCTGTGTTTGAGAATATTCAATTATTTGATGGAATTTTAACATTCTGCATCTCAAAATCTGGTTGGGTAGCTGAACCTCTGATTGTTCTCTCTGAACCAAAACCAAACAGGAGTTAGCTTTGACTATTGACTGTGCCTCCCTGTGTGTCTTCAAATGTTAGCCAATCTCCATTTCTATGCAGGGTTGGGAGGGTTAGATGGCTTTGGGGTTTGTGTAACAGTTTGGCGACAATGCAGTTTGGGCTCAAGCAAGGAAGGGTTCCTCTGTTCATTCTATACTCTGGCCCTCACCTTCAGCATTTAATGTCAAGACTATGACCAACCATGCTTTTAACACCTTTCTCCCAAGTGGGCTGTGTGAGTCCCATTCTGAGCCTCCTTGTCCCTTATATTTGGAACCTCTCCCTTCCCCATAAGCCTTATTCCACAGGGATGTGTGGGCATTTTCTTCTCTGTCTGTGCACCATCACAGTTATGGAACCATCTCCAGATGTGCCTGCTTAGGATCTGTCTCACCCCAGTTAATCAGAAAAACTAAGTGTAGATTCTTGGTGGGGGGCCCTCATTCAAGAAATGAATGCCAAGCACTGTCCTCCACTCAATAGACGAAACAGAATCTGTCACGGGGTTTACATTTCCAGTCAGGGAGAGAGCAAATAAGCAAATACGTGGATGGATCCCTCTGGTATCAGTACTTTGCCTTGGATGATCACAGAGTGTTCCAACCAAGTGATAAGGAGTCAGCAAGGCAGAAGCAGTGGACTGCACACACACCTCCCTACAACCCAGGAAAGAGTAAATTACATAATTAAATGACACAATAATACCAAGGGCCCAGCTAAGTAGTCCACTGTGGATACTTACTGCACACTAGTGTCCATCCCTACCTGTCACAGAGAGCTAGCTGTTGGAGCCAGCCACAGCAATGGCAGATACCATTTATTGGTGACCTGATAGTAGACAGGTCTTCCAACTGGATGGAAACTCTGAAAACTGGGGCTGTGCCACTGTCACCACAGGAAGTCAGGGACTGTTCCCATCAGAAAAGGAGCACCCTGAGTGCAGGGAGGGTCTTCTCTCCAGTCCCCAGGGGAGGGTCCTGTCCTTGGGTTTCTTAAGCAGGAGACAGACAGCACTCTTTCTCCCACAGCTAGAGCAAGTTCAGAGGAGAAAAGCAGCCACTAGAGGGGTGGCCCCGGGAAGATAGCAGTATAAAAGATGTAGAATCCACACAGCCTGACAGGCAATGACTGACAGGGTCGGGGACAGGTACCTGCTTTCCACCTGAGGTGAGAACACAAGACTGAAGATAGGAAGGCGCTGCAGTTCCCTGGTCCTGGCAGGATGACAGTGAGAGTTACCTTGCCTCCAAATGAGCCTTAAAGGAGCAACCTGAGGGAGGACTCGGCAGCTGCCCTAAACTCCTGATGTTGTTTCTAGATTCTTCACAAACAGAAATAAGTTTAAAAACAGGACCAGGAAGGGCTGCATGGGAAGTCAGTAAGCAGTGCTGGCTCAAGATGGTCAGAACCTAGACCAGGAGACTGTGAGGCTCTGAGGGATGTGTTTGTTTGGGGAGCCGTGGTCCAGGAAAGTCTTGCTGGTGGCAGATGAAGGAACAGGCCCCTGACCACATATCCCTGTGGGGTAGCCATGCCACTTCTCTCTTGAATTTGCCCATGGGCCTACAAAAACGTGGGTCACAGAGGCACAAGAAGAGGCAGCCTGATCCTCCTCTCGCCCTGCGTCAGCACGCAGACTCCCAGCCTGGGCCACAGCTCTCTGGGGTGCTCAGAAGAGGCTGGTGTCACTGTCACTTTGTAAGCTCAACTAGATGGGCTCACATGTCTACCAGCAGCATCTTTCATGGTGCCCAGAACATAAGAGGCACCAAAAGATATTTATTGAATGAACAGAAGAAGAGTGGAAGAGAAATAACTGGGAAGAATGGGGGAGTGGGGGAGAAGGAAGGTTGAGCTTTTCCCAGGCTGTCACACTCCAGCGTAAGGAGGGTCCTTGGACAGAGGAGAGCTGGCTCCGGCAAGTGGGTCCCTATATCTGTGACATACCAGCCCAGAAGCCAGTCTGATAGCTACTTGAATGTTCTAGAATAAGGCCAAACCCTGTGGGTATTGGGCAGCCTGGGCCAGGGTAGTGCTGTGGCCCTGTGGGGTCACCTTGATAGTGGCAGTGCTACACTCATACTCACACTCACACAGTAGGCAGTAGGTCTCCACATCACAACTGGACATGGGCATGGGCTCCGCCACATGCAGGCAATTGCTGCAACAGG
This sequence comes from Eonycteris spelaea, assembly GCA_003508835.1. Classification (NCBI taxonomy): domain Eukaryota; kingdom Metazoa; phylum Chordata; class Mammalia; order Chiroptera; family Pteropodidae; genus Eonycteris; species Eonycteris spelaea. Next base: position 1,294,447 of record PUFA01000304.1, on the reverse strand, counting down.
GACCAGGGAGGGATGCCATAGGGCAGGGCCATGCTAGAGCTCAGCGAGCCAATAGTGCTACCAAAAGCAGCTGGTGTCTGCGGGCTGTGGCCTTAGTGTCTATTGTTGGCTGACAAGGTCCATCAGCCCACTCACTGGTACTACCTGGAATGTAATCACAAGATACAAGGAGATTCCGGGGCTCCCCCAGGACTTCATGTCTTAGAGATCCATGAATCAAAATCTTTGGGGGCATCTAACATAAAGCACAGTGACTGTATCCAACAAACTGTACTATAAACTTGAAAGTTGCTGAGAGAACAGATCTTAAATGTCCTCGCCACACACACAAGGTAACTGTAAGGTGATGGAGGTATTAAACAACCTTATGTATCGAATCATCACTGTATACCTCAAACTTACATGATGTTACCTATAAATCATAACTCAATAAACCTGGGAAAATGCAACAACAAAAACCAAACTCCATGGGTGAAGAGGTACTAGGCACTTGGAATTCCTGAAAGCCCACCTGATGATGCTCCTGCAGAACAAAGGGGAGGCATCACTGGCCTGGACCTCCAAGTGGTGTTGACTACCCCTCTTCTCAGCATCCCTATGTATTCAGCGAAGGAATGGGTGTCCCAGCCCTCAGAAGTGGGGGTCAGAAATGTTCCCTCAACTCCCACTGAACACTATTTTCTTTGGCCCCAACTCCACACCCAAACCACACTGAACAGAAGTGGCCTTCTAGGTAGGGCAGCCCCAAGCCACCTGTGCAGGCCTTACCAGTCCTCCTGCAACATGTTCTGGTTGTAAAGTGCCTCTGATGTTTCTATACAATGGACAGTTTTATTTGTACCGGGCATCTTCGGAGCTCTGGGAAAGAAAGCACACATCAGGGATGCCCCAGGACCACTGGAGGGCACCCTTGTCCACACCCCTCCCTGTGGTGATGGGGTGGGGGGAGGGCTTCCTACTGAGCTCACACTTCTGCCATTCTGAATCTCACCCTCATTGGACAGTTGGGAAACTGAGACCCCCAAAGAGGCAGGGACTGGCCAGGGCACACACATACAGAGTCCAGAGGTCAGCAGAGCTCCCACCTCCAGGCTGATGACATTGCCCTTCACTACCATAGGGCTGGTTTAGAAACTAGAAAGCCTAACACACTGGGAAGCTTGAGCCTGTTCCCCCTGCATGGGGCTGTCTTCCCCCTGGGTCCCATATTATGCACACACACACACACTACACACACACGGTAGATGTAGGACTATGGCGGGATTGAAAGAGGAACACATACAAAAGTGACTAGAAGAAGAGAAAAGAGGTTGGAGGCACTGTCAACATGTGACAGCACCCTCCAGTTTTAGAGCTGTCGCCGCACACATACCTAAGCATCCTGATGAACCATGTGCTAGAGTAACCCCTGCAGGCAGGAGACGGACGGCCTCTGAGACCACACTGGTTCATCTGGGATCCAGAAAGAGTAAGAATGAAGAGCTGAATCACAACTTAGGCCTGTCTCCTCATTGCCAGGGCCCTAGCTGTAGCCAGATGTCCTCAGAGAAGAGTCCTGAAGAGGGGTGTGCTGGTATCACCATGCACAGGCATTGTGTGGAGAAGGGGACTGACAGGCAGGGGCCCAGGGACTACTTGGGTAACAGTTACTTGAAGAGGGGACTCAGGGAGGGGGATCTCAGGAAGTGATGTCACTTCCTTTCAACAGATCCCCACAGGACTTGGAATCCCATTACCAGACACCCACATTCCAGTAATAGCCCCTCAGCCAGCTCACTTGGTGAGAGACATTCAGTATGGTGACATGTTCTCTTGCTTTGCTCTCACTTTCCAGGGCTCTGGCCTCTGGAAACAGCACAGTAACAATTTTTCCAGATGGTGTAGGTGACTCTGACCCTTTTGGAGAAGGTCACCTCAGGGAAACACAAGGAGACCTCGATAAAGCCACTCCAGGCCAGGCCACCTCTGTGAGCACTCCCTGGGCAGCCCTGTACTCTACATGGGCTATAGAGTACCCCCTTCCGTGGAGGGGGTACCCTCTGGGCAGCAACAGGTTGTTTGGTGGTGAATACCCTGGTGGTCCTGTCACATCACTCCCCAGGACAAGGCTGGCAGGGTGAAGGGGGTTTCATGAGGGTCCCTAATCTGTGCCATCAGGAATCCAGAGCCCTCAGGCAGTCACATCTTTCCCTTCTCAGAGGAGGTCTGGGAAGACCGTGGTGTGGGTATGTCTGGGGTGGAGAGGCAGGGGGTCTGAGGATGGCAAGAGCCAGGCTCTGAGGCTCTCCGCCTGGTGTCAGGCACTGTCTTCACAGAGCTCCACACGGGACATCAGACAAGGGCTGAATGACAGGGGCCTCAATTCTGTCCCCCAGCAGGACAGGCAGGTGCTCCACAGCACTGAGACAGCCTGGTCAGGGCTCACGGTGAGTGCAGGTGCTAAGCTGACTTGACACCCAGGACCCAGACAGTCAGGAGGTCCTGGGTTCCAGGAGTCACTCTGCTGTTCCCCTGGACTCCCTCCTAGAGTCCAGCCCTCAAAAGAATCTGGGTCCCCACCCCCTCTCTCACCCGCCCTCACTGTCTAACCCCTCCCTGGGCCAGATGCAAAGTCACTCTCCATGTATTTGTAGGGATATCAGCAAAAGATATTGACACCATTTCACCTCACATTCAGTCAAGAGTATGTTTGTGTTGTTCTGCAGATTCTCCTATTTGGTGGTGGCCTTCCAATCCTTGCAGACCTCCCCCACCGCAATCTTAGACATCGTCATGATCAGTAGGGGTGCTTTGATGCAAAAGGACACAGGGTTCATGTGACATGTGCTTTGCTCTGCCACTTGCAGCCCTGGGGACACATCCCCACAGACCCTCCAGGACACACAGCTGCATGACATAACAGGAGGGGACCGGTTACCACGGTGATGCACCTGTTCGCCTTGACGTGCTCCCCTTCTGTTGTCATTTCAACGGTGCCACCCTGAACATCTCATGCATCCTGGTATTCTTACCCCTCCCACCCCAGGAGAAGCCTCTGTGTTCTCATCCTAGAGTGGGACGTTTGGTCAAACAGCACAGGGATGACACTCAATACGGGGAGGTGCTGTCCAAACTCAGCCAAGAAAACGACTCAGATACCAATATGATGAACTTATCCCTACCTCAAAGTCTACTTTGAATGCCAAGAACCTTTTCTCTTCTGCGAGTATGCGTGTCTCCCCTCTTGCTGCTGGTCACTGAGGGCTTGGGTATTTCATCTGAGCTGCAACCCTAACCCTCCCAGTGGCCCATGGCGCTGTCTCTGACTGCATGTCCCTCTTCTGTCCTACCTCAGGGGGACAGTGAATTGAGGAACAAACAATACAAGGCCAGCACGGTGCCATTCACGTGGCATGCAGGCTGGACAGTCTGATTGCTTACCTGGCACCTGCCTTCCTGGGCAGTGATCCCCACCTTCGTCCTCACCTTCCTAGGCAGTTACAAAACATTTACCACCACACAGCGGGTGCTGGACACCCTGTGTGCAAGGTGAGCACCCTGCCTCCACCCTCCCCCACAGCACAGGGGTGATTCAGCCACCTGCTAGTGTGAGTTCTCAGAAAGTCACTGCATCTGAGTCTGTTCCTCTGGACGGCAGGGTGAGCTGAAGAGCAGCCTCAAAGGGTCATTGTAGGGACTTGTGGGAAAGTGCTCTCTGGGCACCTGGCCCTGTGTGAGGTCCCTGGAAGTGTGTGTGTGTGTGGGGGGGAGGGTAGGGGAGGTCTATGACAGTGCTATTTGGGCATTTTCTGTTCCTCATGACGATGCCTCTGCCTCACCCCTCACTGTCTCTGGGGTTGGGCCCAGCTGTTTTCTTGTCTGAAAAGGAGATTGCTGATTCCATGGGGTCCCTGTCCTGGGAGAAGTCAGAGTAGAAATCCCAGGGGTGAGAAGTGGGCCAGGCTTACTCAGACATCTGTGACGAGACTGGTGGGGGAACGTATTTGGCAAATATATCGGAAGCCACACCAGGTGTGGGCACGGAGTCCAGGGCACAGAGCAGACCACACCCCACCCTCTGGAGCTTGCTTCTAACAGGAGTGAGACAGCAACACCAGACTTCACAGGTAGGTCGTGTGCACAGGACAGCTGAAGTGACGTCCTCCTGACCCCCTCTAGGTATGGCTGCATTTTCCCAGTTTCTGAAGAGGACGGTGGACCGTTGGGCCAGATGAAAGGGTGAGTGGGCTTGGGACAGAGCTGTGAACTGGGTATGGAGCCTATGGATTGGAGGTGCCCGCAGAACCCTGCACTACACACGCCACAGGGTTTCCTCAAGGGGGTGGAGGGCTGAGGGCATTTCCTAGAGGAGAGGAAGGAGTCAGAGAGCTGTGGAGGGGCTGGGGCATGGTGAGTGGTCACTGGGGAGGTCGGAACAGGGTCAGCCCAGTTCCCTCCCACCACTGACAAACAGCTCTCAATTCCAAAGGCTTTCTGCCCCACATCTCTGCAAGCTCTGACAGGCTGCAGGACCACGAAGAGTAAGACTGACTTCTGGATGGGCTGGAGCAGGCAGCATGGAGACCCAGACCCCCACTGGGTGATCTCGGAGGGCGGTGTGGAAGGAGAGGCCAGGCCTCAGACTCTCTTACTCGCTTGTCTTCCCAGGGCCATCTGCTCCATCCTGGGCATCTGGCTGGAGCACAAGGACCTTCTCCAGCCCACCAAATTTCTCTGTGTGAGGCTGCTGCTGGCCTGCATCCAGGTCAACCTCCCAGGGTCCAGCCTGGAGCATCAGGCTCAGCTCCTCCTCTCAGAACTAAAGGACCTTGAGCCCCGTGAGGCAGAGATGGAGAGTGAAGACCCCTCAGGTGGGGAATGTGGCCTATGATGGTGGGGCCGGTGGCTTGGCCACACAGAAGGGAGCTTCTAAGGGCTGGGTTAGGCCAGAGCACCGAGTGGGCTCAGACCACCATCCCAGGAACTACATTCGGGACCACATCTTTGGGTGGGTGGGAGCTGAGACTCCATTGATGGATTTGAGAGGTTCCTTTTCTTTGGAAGGCACATCAGAGGGACTGATTCCGACAATATGTCTCTTCTTGGATCTACAAACGAGGTCCAGAGCAAGACCAGGAAACCACACAATAGGTGATACCAACAGCATCTCTAGTGCCATTTACAGGGCCCATGCCGTTGGGGGTTCGGCCTCCCTCGAAGACGAAGTAGCGCAGGAAGATTTACCACCGCCATTCCCAAGCCGTCTGGGAGCTCGGCCTCTCCTGAAGGAGATGACATACAACAAATAGCTCGCCTCAGATCCTCAGACGCTTTGAGTGGCGGGTTCTGAGCAATAGACTGTTCAACTGCCACTCCAGTAGGTTCTTTCTCTGTTCCTCCAACTGTTCTTTTAAATTGTTGCTTCTATCTGACCTGCAGAAAGTTTAACTGTATTTTTTCTCATGAAGTTTAATTATGGTAAAATTTAATTACGATAAAATTATGATACGTCTAATAATATCTACCTTATGGTTCCTCACAGTGTACTTTCAAGTGGCCTTAAGTACTGTCACCAGGCTGCACCACTATCAGTCATATCACAACCACTGTCTAGTTCCAGAACATTTTTAGCAAAGTCAAACCCAGTACCTATCAGTTGTTCATGCCTTCTCCCTCGTCAGCCTGTATCAGCCGCTGACCCTATGTCTCCATGGTTTTACCTATTCTGGATCTTTCATAAGTGGAATCGCATCATATGTGGCTTTTTTTTTTGTCTATGTAGTAGACAAGGAGACCGTTTTTTTGGTTGTAATGAAAATAAATTTTTTTATTAAGAGGGAAAATTCCTACGAGGCAAAGATCACATATTAGAGAGGAAAGCCCAATGTGAATATCTTCTTACCTTGGAAGAGGTGCCACTCGTATAATTAGGACATGAGAGCCAGAGCCATAAGGGGAACACCTGGGTCTGGTAGATGCTTGTCAATTCCATCTTTTCCAAGGCTGGGTTCAGCCATAGCACTGAGTCGGCTCAGCCCACATTCCTCAGGAACTGCATTTGGGATCACTTCTTACGGTCTCATCTGCTACATCGTCAGACACAAAAAGTCACATATGGTACAATTCCACTTAGAAAAATCCAGAATACGTAAACCCATGGAGACACAGAGGTCAGCCATTGCCAAGGGCTGATGGGGGAAGAGTCATGAGCTACTAATAGGTGCTAGAATCGTCATTACTGAAAATATTCTGGACAGATAGTGTTTAAATTTCTCTAGTGCACACAGTAAAGGAATATTAAAATCACATGTTGTTTCCCTTTATTACTGATGTATTAAGTAATAAAATATACAGTTTAAAGGTTTTAGATAAAAATAAATTGTTTAGCAAAATAAAGATTTCAGTAGAACAAAAGTGGTAAATACACAATGTAATGTATATATGCTTTACTATTGAATTGTATACCTGAAACTTACTGGATTTCGTTAACCAATGTCATCATAATAAAAAAAATAGTAAAAATAAAAAATAAATAGAACAAAAGAAGAAGATCCACTTCCACTCCCAAGAAATAATTGCCCTTCAGAAAAGATTTTCATCTCTTTCAGTGCAGGGTTGGTGGCAGGGGGAGGCTCTAACGGCTGTGCTTTTCTCTATGTTCCCACAGGTGGACAGAGTACAGTCACTCTCGTTCCTCTCATTCATTCTCAGTGACCATCACAGACTTTTGTGTCCAGTTCATGGCTAGGTTGCTGCACTGTAATCAGTGATGCATGTCCACCTCTAACCTCGGGGAAACAGTGGGGCTTTGGTGGGTAGCGGTGGGCCGTGAGTAACCATGTGCTGGCTTTGTGCATACAGGCTGTGTGAAGTACTTGTGTAAATGTTCATCCACGTGGCCTCACTGCATCTCTGACCACAGGCATCAGCTCTAGAGCTGGCAGCCTCAAAAAAGCCAAGGGCTGAGACCAAAGAATACTTTTCAGAATTTGAAGTTCACTTGTACACCTGAGACTTAAGTCATCTGAGCCACCTGAGCACTTGGTTTCAAACTATTTCAGGATACTTTCCTATGACATGCCTGGAGTCCTGTGGGAAAAAAGTACAAGAATCTAGGTGATGCTGGCTAGTGACACGGTGACTTGACATCTTCCTGGGCTCATTTGAGAGAAGGGCATGATGCTGCCGGTTTTCTTAAGGCGAGGGTATAGGTCTCCCAGCATGAATCCACATGAAACTGGGCATAGTCACCTTTTCACTGGGAAATGAGATTAAGCAAAGACAAATGCTTTGGATCCCTCTGAAATGTTCTCTACACATAGTAAGTGTCTTCATTGTGGGGTGTTTAATCACTTGATAAAACAACAGCAATTAGTGCCCTCAAACTTGGAAATGGACTCATTTGTTATGCTTAGGTATTTAAAGTAAAACCTCTTCTCAGCTCACAGCCAGCTTGGGGAAAGGAAGATGGACGGAACAATGTGAAACCACCACTGGAAAGAACACACACCCAACTCCTATGTATTGCCTACAATGCAACTCTGATCCCATTCCCTTGGAGGTACAATAACTGGGACAAAAACATTGTCAGGAGAATTTCCTCTTTCTAGATTAGACATGTGAGAAGAATAAGGCAAGAAGGAGAGGACTTATGATCTTAAGAGTGAGTTTCCTGGCACCCTGGTGTGTGTGTGTGTGTGTGTGTGTGTGTGTGTGTGTGTGAGAGAGTGTGTGGGTGTGAATGCTGGTGACCCTGGTTATGGCTTACTTCTCTCTTGCTTCTCTGATAAAATCTCCTCCCACCTCCTCCTCTCAAGACACTCCAGGTAGTGGTATTTCAACCTGGGTCTGGCTGATTCAAGAGTCTGTGACGATTCCAGTAACACCATCAGCCCTTTTTACAAATGAAGATACTGGTGTTCAATAAATTTCAGACTAGGCTACAGTCATATGACTAGGAAATGTGACTATGATTGCAAATATCTGTATTTATTGCGTAGTTGCAAATCCTGGGATAGATTGTCCCTGCCACTTCTTCTAGAAGATCATAACATCTACCAGTGTAGATCAGGAAATAATATCATTGGCAGTTCAAGTCACTTCCACCAAATTCCCCTAAATTTTTATTTCTACTTAGGTTGTGGTCTTGGTACTTTTAGCCTAGGTTCATTTTAAACTGATCTTAGAAAGTCAGCCAGGAAATGAAAGTTTTTCTTCCTTTAAATTCTCATGCTACCCACGATGTCAGGGCAATTTTTTCATCCTCATGATTTTTATAAATAAAGCTGAGGGGGGCACTTAGGAAGTCTGAGATCACATCTCCGCTCCCAGTCTCCTGCAGAGAGGTGACCCTGGGCCAGTTTAGGAGACACCACTGGTGGCCACCCTTGCATCATCAGTGGAACCATAGTGGGGGACAGAGGCAGGCCCACAGAGAAGGTCCTGGAGGGGACCAAGGGGCTTGGGGCAGCATCTTCCACTCATGCAGCTCAGATCACATTCATGTGATAAGAAAAAGCAGGAGAGTCCTGGAGAACCCTCCCCAGTATGAATACGAACATCAGAGTCACCAACTCCAAGACTAGACCAAGAACAGCTCTCAGGTCTTCATGTTCCCAGTTCCGTGTAGCCAGCTTGCTGGTGCCCTGTCAGCTGGTTCCTGGCCAAGTTCTTCTAGTGGCACAAGTCAGTCACCAGACAGCAAAGCCCTTTTCTACCTCGAGCATTAATGAAACCCAGCTGCTCCTGTCAGTCTCCCAGGGGCCATCATCTAAGGAGCTTGGTTGACAGGATGAGGTTTGTGGTGGAGCCCAGGCACTTCCTGGGGCATTTTCCAGGATTAACTGCGAGTAGAGAGGAATGCCTGGGAGTTATAGAGAAAGGGAAGTGGGGACAGAGGGAGGCACACACTCTGGGTCCTGAGATCACTTGTTGATGCTGGCTGAACATTTGGAAAGAGGAACACCCAAAGATGTCACGGGGCTCACAAACCAGAGGAGTTTGTCACCTTGCCTCATGCCTCCCCTTTCCTCCTCCTCCTCCTCCTCCTCCTCCTCCTCCTCTCTCCTCCCTCTCCTCCTCCTCCTCCTCCTCCTCCTCCTCCTCCTCCTCCTCCTCCTCCTCTTCTTCTTCTTCTTCTTCTTCTTCTTTTCTTCTTCTTCTTCTTCTTCTTCTTCTTCTTCTTCTTCTTCCTTTCTTTTTTTTTTTTTGGTTGGCATCTCTCTCTCCCTTCCTTCTTTCTTTTGCTTCTGTCTTTTTTGGTTCTCTAAGATAAAGTTCATAGAGGGAAGAACAGGGTTGCAGGCAAGCAGACCTATCGCTCTCTCTTATTTTACAAATGGGAGAAAGCCAAGTTTTGAGGGGCAAAGAGACTCACTTCCAGCTCTGCTACTGTTATCGGTCTTCCTTCACCTCTATGGTGTCTGGTTCCCTCTTTGCAAAATGCAGACAGGCATCTTACCTTAAGGATGGCTGTGGGACTAAAGATGTTCTATGTGTGAGAGCCCAGTGTGGCATCTGGCCCCAGTGCAAGGCACGTACTTTCCCAGTGAAGGTCATGTCTACCTGACCATGCCATCATTCATAGACTCTGACTGCAGCTCACACCTCCTGGAAGGTGGAGTTCAATGTTTGGAACAGAAATCAGACATTCATTTGTAGCCATGTTTGAGAAATTAAATGGACAGGAATTCATGACAGTAAGAACATGTGGAGGAGCTCGAAGAAGTGTTTATCTGAAACCACAAGTCCTTATGGGCTTGTTTCTCCACCACGTGGAGACAGGAGCTTCACGTACCACCAGAGTTGTCATTTTAGTTTGTAGTGACCACTGTCCTGGCCTCAGCGATTGTTTCCTTCTATGTTCCTTCTGCCTGAAATACTCCTCCCAAGCTGTGTTCAGCCAGCTCTCCTTCAGGCCTCGGCTCCAGCTTACTGCTGAAGAATGACCTCCCACTACTCCTTTTGTTTACATCCATACTTTCCTGTCTCTATTGTCTGTCTCCCCTCTTGTCACAGGGCCAATGACCTCCATCAGTGTTCTTATCTGGATATGAGCTCTCTGAGAAGAGGGACTTGGCTGTCCTGTTTAGCCTTGCATCTTGGCATGCATTGGTTGCCTAAATAAATTACTCAATTCATACCAACTCTTTGTCCAAATGTCCCTTGTCGCTCCATCTTCATTCCTGTGACTACGATCTTAGCTCAGTCCCTCAGCTCTTCACTTCTGGACAAATACAACTGTTTCCTTAAGTGATTGTATTGTCCCCTGCTGTGGCCCTTCTTCATATTGTTTCCTGATGAGCTTTCCTGTCACATTGTCTTTGTTATGACTCTGTGATGACTCTGTCTGTGCCCTCCAGCCAGAGACCACCAGGGTCACTCCTGCAGCTGAGTAAGGTGAGTTTATTACTTACTATGGGAGTAGCTTAGTCAGAGGGTGAGAAAGAACCTATTATATGATTTGGCTTTGGTCAGGGGATTTGGAAGAAAGTATAAGGAAATGAGGGGACACTTTATTTTTTATTTTTTTAATGAGCTGACACTTTAAATTGAATGTTATCAGAAAGCAGGGACCATTCTCTGAGTGCACATTTCAGTAGATCTTATCTATGGGACAAGAGACTAGACTGAGCATAAATTTGTATTTGGAAAAGAAGTATTTGGTACTCTTTGAGTGGCAGAGTGACTGTGTATGAGTGTGTGTGTGTGTGCGTGTGTGTGTGCGTGTGTGTGTGTGTGTGTGTGTGTGTGTGTGTGTGTGTGTTTGGGTGAAATTATGACGTGGGCTTGCTTTCTTTTGTTTCATCAGGGTCTCAGAGTGACCTTGTCTGAGAAATGCTTATATCTAATAGGAGACCAATGCCTAGCTATGAGAGTCAGTTCAGCTTCTACAATGTCACGGGCTAATCTTTTTTGATCTTTCTTTCCTTTCGGTCAAGGGCAGATGAAGTCAGGCCATAAGACATTGTTTATACTATCCAGATTTTCACTGTTGTGCAGATTTTGTTGATTAAGAATAGAAAAGTGTCTTTTAATGTAGTCCATGGTTGATCTAGGGTTAATTTTTCCTTCTCCTGTCGTAGGATGAGTTTTTGAAACTCTGATGTGACAATGGCTTTGCAGAAGCATTCAAGACTCTGTATGGGACATATCAACCAACTGCCATATGGGCAATTATCTGAAGCAAAAGGAATGTCTGTTGCCGTGATAGGGCTTGAAGCCAAGGGCCATGATTATGAAACCCAGGCACTGAAGGCATGCCTCATAATCCACCTGAGTGTGCCCCAAAGAGCCAGATGGCTTTGCCTTTTAGCTTAGTCACAGACTGTTCTGTCTTCCCTGGGGTGTTCGCTGTGGTGGCACCAATCCCTACTTGGCTGGCAAAGAGGAAAGTAAGGGAGTGTGTGCTCATCCATGACAACTCTAGTTAATGAGTCAGGATTAGCTTTTGGGTGTCCAGAGCAGAACACGTATTATTTTTGACTTCTGCTAGTCAGAAGCAAGTCTCAAACCATTTTTCTAATTGTATTATCCCCAGTGTAGGAATCTCCTAAATAATTTGTGCTGGCCTCATTTTGGAGACTTTGCATACCCTTCTTAAGGAAATAGGATCCAATTGCTTGGAATACACAAGGTCAGCGAGTGTGTGGTAGAGAGCTATCAGCTTGATGTACATATAAGAAGACAGATTGAATTGGGAATATATCATTTGTTATGAGAAGAGTGAGTCACTACTGTGTCCCTCAAGATGGGCAAATTCCTTGAGTGGAATTCAATAGTTCCTGCAAAGGAGGCAGAAGTTCTCTCTGAAGAGAATAAACTCTCATGATCAGGATAGCCCAATGTTACTCCTGATTGACTAGGCTTTGCTGATAGGACTGCAATGATCTCAGCAGATACATTTTATTGACAGAAGGTCAAAGTCCAACTTTTGCAAGATTGGTGGTTGGAATTAATGATATGAAGGAAACTCAAGAGATGTTCAAGGGAACTTTCTTTCTGAAGGGTCAGTTAAGGAGTTATAGGTGTAACAATCCATTGAATTCCGAAGAGCAGCTATGGTCTACCTGACCCACATCAGGTAGAATTTAAGATTGAGGCTGAACTTTCCAAACACATGGGGCAACTTGTTACTCATAAAGACATGATCTGTAGGTCTAATCTTAAAGACAGTAGAGCTAATGGCAATACTTCTGGCTCTGAGAGTTAAGGGTTGATGAGAGCTTACTTAGCTAGTTGTGTTTTAGAATTCCAATTCTACTAGTTCTGCTTTTCTTCTCTCTCTCTCTCTCTCTCTCTCTCTCTCTCTCTCTCTCTCTCAGGATTCTGGATAATTAGTTTTAGAGTAAAACATAACTTTACAGAGTTCTCTAATACCAATAACCAGTAAAATGAATGTCTATCTTACTAGAGAAGTAAGTGGGAATTCCCCAACCTGGAAGAATGAAAGCAAGAAATTTTCTTTTCTTTTCAGTTTTTCTTTCTTTTTTCTTTTGCTATACTTAGAACAGTAGCTCTTTGGTAAGAAGAGTCAACCTGCTCTGAGAATAAACAGGCAACAACCAACATATTCATAAGCCAGAGCAGGAGGGGTTTATAGAAAGTTTCTAAGGAGTCTTCAAAGGGCCACTGAGGTGTGGTTCTCACCCAAATAGGTCTTCACAGTTTTTCCAGAATTGTGTCACTGGCTGGGAAGATGTATTTTGGAAGCATCCTTGGTACGCCTCTAAAATTACCGCACCGGTGTTAGCCTAACACTGTTGCCAATTGCTTTCTGCTATTATCATGTAATATCTGCTAATATTGTGTAACATCATGAAGCATATTTTCTAAACTCCATTTTCAAATTTTTTCGTGCTGCCAGTTGACCATCCTGAGGGTGCCAAATATCTATGTGCAGTGAGCATCCTGCTTTTTGCCATTTGCTTTTTTATGAATCAAGGACTTGTCTCTGGTAGTTAATAATAAATAACCTCTTTGAATTCCTCCAAGGTCTTTCTTTTCTGTGTGATTACAGGAGTAATTATCTTGGGTAATGTTGCCTTTTTTTTTTTTTTTTTTGGCATAGTGGTCAGCATTTTCAGAATCTCCATAAGATTCAAGGTCTTTGCATTTTGTATGACCTGCCACTTCTATTATAGCTATTTCCTTAGTTCTTTAATCTGTCATCCAGATTTTATAGGAGATCCTGTCAATGTAAGAAAGTCTCTTTATTTCTGAAGCATTCCAAAGTCATAGACTACTCCAAAAATATACCCACTATAAGTATAAATATTTGCTCTTTTATTCTTTTCCAGTTAGTAGACCTGGGTGAGGGCATTTAACTCAGCCATCTGAATGGATTTGATTTCTGGTGGTAGTTTATATTCTACAGGTGAATTCAGGCTTGTGATCTCCCGACTTGATTTTCATATTGTTTTGTACTATTTCACTTCCAATAGGAAGATGACCCCTGGCTTTCCCAGGGGGCTAAGTGCCTATTTTCTGTTCAGAAATACATCAATTCAACCACATTTAGGAGCCATTTGGGCTGTTCCTCTGTCAGGTTTGGGGAGCAGGGTAGCAGAAGAGGACCTCAGTTGTAGTATCCAAAGGGATTTTGATCACTTGATTGATGGAGCCAGCAGATGGCTAATACAGATCAGAACGAAGTGAGAAAAGGGGGGTCGTCTGAGAGCAGAGTGAGTCTGGGGGCAAGGCGTGCCTAATGCAGGAAGTAGGTCTGAGGTGCCTTCATGCATGGTTGTGGTAGGGCACTGATGGGTCTCCCTGCCTCGCATTCAGAGGTAGCCACCAGGCAATCACTGCCAAGAATGCAGTAGGCAAAAAAGGACACTTGAGCAAGGTTGGTGCTTGAACAAAGACCATCTGGAACAAGCAGTGCTCATCAGTGGAAGGGTAAAGCACTTTGCCTGGGATTGAAAAAAGCCCAGCAACTGATTTAAGTATGAAGGACCTTGCTTTGACAAACATGGTTCTTATGAGGGACCAGTATTTATTTTTATGGCTGAGTTGATGGACTTCTAGAAATAAAAATTGAATATAGAAAGCAACATTTACTACACACATAACAGAAAAATCTCTAACAGCCTTTCTCTTTCTTTCTCTCCTCTCTCCCTCTTTCCCTGTTTCCCCCTTTACCCCTCCCTCCTGCCAGCCTCTCACTCATTTACTCAGCATCTATTAAGTGCTAGATATTGTGCTAGCAGTGGAAGGTAAAGAGATAAAGGACAGAGTCCTCCCTGGCCTCACAGTCTAGCTCACAATCTGGTGCCACCAAAGTTTGCACATAGGTGCTGATTGCCAGGTAGTGTAGAAGGAGTGAGGCTGTGGCCCTGAGCAAGGTGCTTCCGGAGGGAGGGAAGCAAAGGGAGGCTGGATTTCCAGTGGGTGGGTTGGATGATGCCTGTGTGTTTTGAAAGCTAAGCAATGCATTGGGTGACATTGGGGAGAGGTGGTCTAGGAAGTGGGAAGAAGGTCGACAAAGACATGGAGGCATTAGAGTATGGCTCAGTGCAAATCCCTCCAGCATGACTGGAGTACCCTACAGAAGAAGTGAGTGGGCTGAGATAAGAGAGACAAGGGCCGGGTCACTGAGGGTCTTATATATGAAAGAGGTTGGAATTTCGCCCCTCAGGAGACACTTGGCAACATCTGGAGACAATTTCACTGTTACAACTTGGAGAGCCGTGCTGGTGGCACCTAGTGATTAGAAATCAAGGATCTGGCTCAACATCCTACAAGGCTCAGGACACCTCTAGTGGCTGGCTACTTAATTTGCAAGGTCCAGATGAGAAGATGAGTTTGACCTAACAGACACTGATCAGGTCTCCCTTCTACCATGAGTATACCGATACCTGATGATTTGTGTTTTTGTTTATTTCCTGTAAATTTTCCTGTTCTAATGTTTGGAGCAAACACAGCTGGTTTGAAAGTCTTATTTCTTTGTGCTGGGTCTGTAAATCAACAAACCTAGAACAGTTCTTTATGGTAAGAAAAAAAATACAATTTTCTAGGTAATAAGAATGTAGAAGGTAGGAATTAACTACAAATTCATTTATTTGACACTGAACCCCAGACCTCACACTTTGCAGACCACCTGCAGAGGTCACCACAGCCCTTCACATTGGTTTGGGAGGTCAGGACTGTCCACAGGGTTTTCCAAAGTCTGGGAGGTGTCAGGATCACCATTTGTCATGTAAAAGCACACATCTGTGGGTTCCTATTCTAGGGAAGCTGTTCAGAGCCTTTCCTGCATCTTTATGCATGCTCTGTGTTATAGCTGTTACTTCCCTTACTTCCCAACACTTTGGAGACTCTCAAGCCAAACCTGCACATTTTCAGAGTATCTCATTGAAAGGTAGATATGAAGTGTCAATCCAGTGGGTGAGAGTTGGTGACGGGGACTCAAACCCTGACTCTGTCAGGTTAATGTACCTGGATGGGAGGGGCTCCCTGAAAGAAGGAAACAACTTTTCTGACTTCTGACAGAGAGAGGTTCATGTTAGCATTGCCTGTGGCTCCCTCCCTCCAATCTTAACAGATCCATATGAATGAAAAGAAATTAGACCTATAGACTTTATCCAACTATGAATCTCCCTTCCTTCTTCCCTCCCTCCTTCCCTCCAGGAGCTAGGTGTGGGTGACAGTCAGTAGGTCTCAGTAAATGGCAGGCATCTGTGTATGGGCGTATCCCATGAAATACCAACATGGGAAGGGAGCACAGGGATCATACAGTCCAGATGTGGAGGTCCTGGTCCACAGAGGTTAATGCACATTTTCAAGGTCACAGCTAGTTTGGTCCTGGCACCATCACCTGGACATTAGATGCTTTGGCTGGAATTCTTGGAGCCTCCCACACCCTTGGAGCAAATAAATCAAAACGATTAAAAACCTGTATTTGCATCTTGCATGTGTTCTTTGGCATGTGTGCTGGACACTACTGAACATGGAGTTTGAGGCTATCATTTCTATACCAAAACAAAACAAAATGAAACATAACAGCTCATTCAAGATGATTTACAAGTCAAAGACGAGTAATAATGATCCCTGGCATTTCTGGAGAGCTTTTAATCTGCAGAGAGCTTCCTAGATGATAACTAATGAATTCTCCAACTCCCCTTAGGAATACAGACACATGCATTCCCACGTGCACCAGCAACTTGATTTACATGAAATCAAGAAAAAGACATTCCAAAGTGATATTCCCCTAAATCAGAATCACAACCTGGAGCCCAGGATAAACGTACTCAGCGCCCCGCCCCCCCTCCCCGCCCCCACCAACGCAGTGATGCTCACCCACTTGAGAGTTCCCTCTCTGATTCCAGTGCCATCTGCACAGGAGGACAGACCAGGACAGACATGGTCACTGTCTCTGGGATCAAGGTCCCATTTTTAAAGGCAAATGACCTTCAGTAAATGACTCGGTAGGGAGCAAAGGCGGAGCAGTGGAGGGATTTGATGCTGGGCCTTCCTCCTCTGCTGGGTCTCACCCCTTCTCTCTGCCTAAGGTGTCTCTAGCTTCCCCGGCACCCATATCTCTCCTCTCCAGGGTCTCCTCCTGCTAATTGGGGGCAACAGTGTGACAAGACATCAGAGATGTGTCAGGGACTTCCCGCGTGCCACTGCACGGAAATATGTGCTCTGACAAAGAAGAGCCTGGAGGTGGACTTTAGGAGACTTCAGTCACCAAGGGAGGTCTGGCAGTCTTCCAAGGGCACTCCACGAATCGCTTGCTTCCACATCCCCAAGTGTCCAGTCCTGTGGTTAGGCAGCTGGGCTCAACACCTTAAGATGCTTTCTGTGGTTTTTGTCCTACTTACCTTGATTACTTACTTGAATTGAGATGACAACAGCAACCAACTGAGCTGTCTCCAAGTCCTGTTCAGAGGTGTCCTGGGCTAATGGTGGTTCCCTTAGGTGCAGGTACAGTGGCTGCCTGTAGAACTGCCCTCCAGTTCATCAGGCAGTGTTAGAATAGTTCAGGTGGAAAGCTTTGAACCCTTTTACAAACTCTCTACCTCTCAGCCTTTTCCTTCCCACGGCTGAGGCCACACAACCTCCCCCTGCAGGCCACCCACACCAGGCTCTGGGCTCAGCGCTGTTCCTGGTCAGGAGGCATGTCTCAGCACCTGGACAGTGCCCTTGCTGCTGGTCTAACTCTGTGTCCCAGTATTCATGATTGATTTCTGCCACCGTTGTTGGGCTAAGACCCTGCTTTACACTCAGGGTAGGACACTGTGCTGACCAGCAGCTGTGGGAACCACCTGGCCTGGCTTCTGAGTAAGGCTTACCTCAACATGTCTATAATAGGGACATTTCTGTTTCCTAGGGGGAATTTTTAAGGCTTAATTAGGGGTGGTTGCCCCCAGCCACCTTGCACCAAACTCATGGGTGCAGCAGAGGCAACAAAGGCCAAATGTGGCCAGTGGGCAATGGAGAGCGCCCATGGGTCCCACTGGATATACTGACCAGAGCCTTGGGAAGGCAGTAGTAGGAATGAGTAGCAAAACGGTTCTCAAAGAATGAAGTAGCGTCTGGGCCAAAAAGGCCAAGGAAACCAGAGCTTGTCAGCCAATGCTATAGCTGGTGGGGGCAGCTCAGTGAGGCTGAGTCCAGAAGCCCAAAGCAATCTTGGAAAGCAAGTTAGATGAAATGAGAAGGCATGCAGGCCACCAACAGTCAGGACATCCTGTCAGGAAGCCTGAGTTGCATCAAGCTTGATCCCTATTCTCCCACCACAGGCAAACATTAGGGCTTGATTTTATTAAAGGAGAGAGAGGATCAAGACAGCCAAAGAAGTATAGCAATAATAGTAGTAGTAGTAGTAGTAGTAGTAGTAGTAGTAGTGGTGTGGTGGTGGTGGTGGTGGTGGTGGTGGTGGTGTGGTGGTGGTGGTGGTGTAATAATAGTAATAATAATGACAATACTAAATCCACGACTGCGCTAGAAAGTGAGAAGGGGTGCCTTAAAAGGTCTGGGAACTTCGAGGCATCTCTGAAAGATGGAAGAAGCCTAGGTCACCATGAAGAAGGAGACACAGCTTTGAGGTTATGCAGAACTACAAGACTTAGGCTGCTCCAGGATGCAGCGAGCCTGGAGGTCAAGAATATTGGGAGGGTCTTTAGTCGGGGTCTTTACTCGACTAAAGACTTGGGACATTGGATGGGAGCAGCCACTTCTCCACCTCCAGGCCAAGAAGCAAGCAACAGAGGTGTCAGTTCCCCACATGGAGCAGGGATTCAGGTGGTTGTGATGGAGAGGACAGGGGGAGCCCTGGCAAGACCCAGGAAGGATGGGGTGTTTGCTGTGTCCAAAAGACAAGATGCAGTAAACAGAAAGGGTGGAAAGACTGAAACTCAAATGTTTGTGCCGAGCCAACACCAACAACCCAAGACATTTTGAAAAAAAAAAAAAACAAAGACATAAAAGAGAGGTACCAACCCCAAGAAATGGAATAGTTTACATCCACAGAAGTAGAGTTAATAGAGAAAACAGAATAAGAATTTAGCACATATATAATTAGAATTCTTAGAGAGAAATAAAATGATATTGCATCCATAAAAAGGAACATTTTAGAGATCTGGGAAATGAAAAATTTGATGATTGAATAACATTCTCAGTAAATAGGCAGAAGCACTGAAGCTGATAAGAGTCTAAGTAGAAAGGCTGAGCCAAGGAATTTTCTCCGAATAGCAAAAATGGACAAGGAGACAGAAAGTATAAAAAATGGTCAAGAGAATTAGAAAATAAAACCAAAATCTCCAACATTCATCTAACGGACCTTCGGAAGAACAGAGACCATAAAGAGTGTATACCCAGGCAGTCAGTGAGGACAGTGTCCCAGGGTGAGGACAGGTGCAGGCCCCAGTATCAAAGTGCTATGAACAGCTGAGCAGAATCAAGACAAAGGACTCTTATCAAGTGATGTCATGGTGAAATGCCCAACATTGATAAGGAGAAAACCCTAAACACTCTAGTAGTAGGGGGAGAGAAAACAGAGGGACTATATTGCTACCAAGACAATACTGGGAACAAGAAACTGGTGCAATATGTTCTGACTTCTAAGAAAAATCCTTTCAAACTGGTATCCCACAACAAGTGAAATGATGACACCAGCAGAGGGCACAAACGGAGGTATTTTCAGACATGTAAGGATTACAAAATTTTACACCTCAGATCCGATCTGAAAAAAGACTTAAGGAGTCCGATACAAGAAGCAACAAAACAACTGGGAAGCCTTATTGTTAAGTCTTAATAAGTATTGACTACTTTTGAAATTTAGGTATAATTCATATACCATAAAATTTATTTTTAAAGTTTATAATTTCATGAATGTTTGTCCTTTCACAATGGCATGCAGCCACCACATCTAGTTGCAGAATATTTTCATCCTCCCCGCCCGCCCCTCCCCTCCCAAATCCTGTGTCCCTCAGAAGTCACACCTCTCTCCCCTCCCCCTCAGCCACTGCAGCCACCAGGCCACTTTCTCTATGGATATGCCTACTCCAGACATTTCATATAAATGGAAGCATGCAACAGTTAGACTTTTGTATTAGGCTTCTTTCACTTAGCAGGCTTTCAAGATCCATTTATGTCATAGCATCTCTCAGTATGCCATTTTTATTCCATTTTATACCTATTTTACCGATATCAGTTTAGGACTTTGAGTTGTCTCCACTTTTTGGCTCTTATAAATAATGCTGCTATGCACAAATTTTCGTGTGAATATATATGTTTTCAATTCTCTTGGGTTTATGCCTAGGAGTGGAATTGTTGGGTTGTATGGTAGCCCAATGTTTAACTTTCGAGAGACGGCCAAACTGTTCTCTGTAGTGGCTATCATTTTATATTTCCAAAGGCAATGTATGAGGGTTCTGATTTCTCCACATCTTCATCAGCATTTGTTACTGTCTATCTTTTTGATGATTGGCATTCTAGTGAAAACAAAGTGGGAGCTCACCGAGGTTATGATATGCATTTCCCAAATGTTGGCCATTTCATGTGCTTATTGACAATTTTTCTATCTTATTTGAAGAAACCTCTATTCAAATTATTTGCCTGTTTTTAAATTGGGTCATTTACCTTTTTGTTGTTGGGTTATGAGTTGTTCATAATATTAGATATTAGATATATGACTTGCAAATAATTTCTCTGGGTGGTCTTTTCGCTTTCTACATTGTGTCCTTTGAATATGTTTAAAATTTTTTTTTCTTTGGTTGCTTGTAATTTAGGCATAGTATTTAAGAATCCAGTGCCAAGTCTAAGGTCACAAAGACTTACAACTATGTTTTCTTCTAAGAGTTTTATAGTTTGATCTATAAAAGATATATACTTTGATTGACATTTAGATCTCTGATCCATTATGGGTTAATTTTCATATATGTTATGAGATCAGGGTCCAAATTTGTTCTTTTGCATGTGGCTATCTACTTGTCCTGGCACCATTTGTTGAAATGTTGATTATGTTTAGAGAGTCCAATCTGGGTCTAAAGATTCCCAAATGATCTCTATACAGGAGACTGAAGTGGGGTAACCCAGAGATTTATTATTGCTTGAGGAGACCAGACAAAGTTATGGGATCAATCCTAGATTTCGCCTTTGTGTCTTGGAAAAGTGACCCTCTTGAAGGCTTGGACAATGGTGGGTGGGGATGCCAGAGGCAGGAAGTAGTTAAAGTAGTTCTTGATGGATTAATTGTCTATTCTATTTTTCCATATACTAGAAAGGAAACAAAATCCGCATCCTTGATGATCACAGAAAAATCTGTTAGACTCCAGAAAGATCTAGAAAAGTGGCCAGAAAGACATAAAACCCATTCAGCACTTACAATACAGTTCTTGCAGCTATGCTATCAAGGCACATGCTGTTTGCTTTTTAACTGGATTCGACGTCACCTGCTTGAAACATGTGCCTTTATGGAAATTCTAATACATAATTGATGGTTAATTTAAAAGCCCCTTTTAAGCCAAAAAAACTTACAGAAGAAGAACATTGGAAGACTCACACTTTTCAATTTTAAAAGTGACTACAAGGATACAGTAATCAAGACAGTGTGGTGTTGCCATACGTCAGACCTAGAGATCCTTGGAATGGAATCGAGAGTCCAGAAATAAATCTTCATGGGTATGGTCAATTGGTTTTGGACAAGGGTGACAAGACAATTCGGTGGGGGTAAAAATAGTCTTTTTAGCAAATGGTGCTGACAACTGGTTGTCCACATGCAAAAGGGTGCAGTTGAGACCCGTTTTTCACACTATACACACAAATCATCTTAAAATGGACTATACATCTATGTTTTAGAGCTGAAACTTTAAAACTATTTGAAGAAAGTATAGGAGAAAATTCTCATGACCTTGGGTTAGGCAAAGATTTTTATACATGACATGGAAGTACAGGAGACAAAAATTCCAATAGATAAATTGAACTTTATCAAAATTAAAGACTTTTGTACAATAAAGGAAACTATCAAGAAAGTGAAAGAATGACCACAGAATTGGGAGAAAATATTTGCAAATCATATGTCTGATAAGAAGCTAATATCCAGAACACACAAAGGACCTTTACAATTCAACAGGCAAAAGACAACATAATTTAAAAATGAGGAAAAGATCCAAATAGATATTTTTTCAAGTAAAAATGGCCAATAAACATCTAAGAGAATGCTCAACATCATTAGTCATTAGGGAAATGCAAATCAAACCCACAATGCGATACCACTCACACTCAGTAGCATGGCTGTAATAAAAAAAAAAAAAGATGGACAATAAAAAGTGTTAGTGAGGATGTGGAAGATTGGAACACTCATATACTGCTAGTGGGGATATATAATGGTGCCACTCCTGTGGACAGTCCAGCAATTCTTCAAAAGTTAAATATGGAGTTACTCTGTGATCCAGCAATCCCACACCTAGGTGTATATATACTTAACAGAACTGGAAACATATTTTCACACAAAAACTTGTGCTATGAATGCTCAGAGCAGCATTATTCATAATAGCCATCAAAGGGAAACAACTCAATATCCATCAACTGATTAATAAATAAATAAAAGGTGGTAAGGCCACACAATGGAATATTATTCAGGCATAAAAATGAATTGCTGATACATGCTACAACATGGATGAACCTTGAAGACATTAGGCTAAGTAAAAGAAGCCAAACACACAAGGCCACCTGTCATATGATTCTGATTATATTAAATGTCCAGAACAGACATAGAGACAGAAAGCAGATCAGCAGTTGTCAGAGGCTGGAGTAAGGAGGAATGTGGAGTGATTGCAAATAAGTATGGAATATCTTTTTGGGCTGATAAAATGTTCTGTAATTAGATAATGGTGATGGTTACACAACCTTCTGAATATATGAAAACCCAATGAACTCTACACTTTAAAAGCGTGAATTTTATGAAATGTGAATTATATCTCAGTTAAAAAATATAATGAGTCAACCTAAATATCTATCAATAGGGGATGTTAATATGGTAGAATGTGCTATGGAGATATTGTGCAGAGGGTCCAAACAATGGGGTAGACCTTTATGTACTGATATTGAAGGATGCCCAAGACACTATTAAGTGGTAATGGCAAGTTTCAAAACACAGAACAACATGCACAACATGGTCCTATTTGTGTAAATACACACAGATAAAATGAATATGAACAGGTACACTCAACGGACACGCTTTGGGTGGGACTGGTTGGAAATCGATGGGAACTTATGTCTGTCTACATTATATACATTTTTTAAACAATAAGAATGTATTCTTATATTGTTTGAAAATAAATTTTAAAAAGGGGGGAAAATGTAGTGAACTAAAAATGGCTTAAGTCAGTCTTACCATCAAATATTTTCAATGTTTGTCTGCTGTTTATGTTCTACCCATGTTGCTGTATGACAGCTCCCATTTGTGTATTGTTTTATAGTAGACAAAGCTTTGACATTTAAAAAACCAAAAAGCACAAAACTAAAAACTCTCTTGGCAGGAATATTCCAGGCTCTGTCATAGGTTGTTTGATTTCTTTTCCACTCTAATGTGACACCTAACATTTCCTGCCAAGAATGTTCTTAGTTTGGTCCTCCTTTCTTTAAAATGCTGTCTTTCATTTTAGTAATTCGGGTGGGTTCATACTATTGTAGATGAAAAGGTTGATTGTGACTAGTTGATTATTTTTAAAACAAAATAATGTAACATTGAGAAAGAACATTTTACTCAGAAGTTCTAAGAAGAGACATTAGGATGTTTTTGAGATTGAGTGATGTTGATTTCAAGGTTCATTAAGACCTTAAAAAGTAAGTTCCCTGATGTATGAATATTCACCTTTAAACAGAAAAGTCCTTATTCTTACAAATCCTTAAGGCTCATTCTGTTACAGTACAGTGCTGGCTAGAACTTGTGCTGCACGAGTTTCATGTGACTTATAGACACAGCAAAATCTCCAAAAGATAAAATAAATGGTCAATGATTCTATCATCTCTTTAATGTAAATTTAAACTCAAAACCTAAGATCCCCCTAGACCAATTCTTAGTGTCAGATATACTCCACTCCTTCCTGACATCTTGCCAATATAATTCACTATTGGATTAGTCACGATTTGACTGTGGAGTTTTGTTTGCAATATGATAAATATGGCTGTATGGGAGATATTTTATTCTTTTAGGAGAGGGAGACAGAAAAAGGGGATTTAACATTTATACTTCCTTATGCAGACATGAGCCACCGCCAAAGTGAAGCTGTGGGTCCCAGGCTTGCAGAGGACTCCAAAGCAGCCTGGGAGAAGACACCCTCTACCCCACGGGAGTAAGAAATCAGGGTGCTTAGTGGGAATCTACTGGAATTTCCTTGGAAAAAGTGTTTGTGAATTTTGAGAAGAAAAGCTGAAGGAAGCCACCAGTCTTCATTAATAGCTTGTGTTAAGATTTTTCTCACATACTGAAGAGCACAGATAAGACCACATGATTTCATCAGCAGCAGTAGTCTGTAATGTGGACACTTAGCAGAAGATTCAAACAATGACTATCCACGTCTTCTGGACTTTCTCCATAACCAAATCCAAATGCTCCAACAAGCAGCCCCGAATGAATATCACGTGACAAAAATGAACTTCAGCTATTTTAATATTGAATAGTTAGACAAAAATGAAAATTGCATTGAAGCTTATACAGCACTTTAATAAATGCTATAGTATGTATCATTTTACAGCATAAATTACTGTACAGAATTGGCCTATTTAAAATCTTCTTCAATTCTGAAAACAATTCTAAGACCAATTCCTGTAAGAGAAGATGAAGGCCCTGTGATTCGATTTTGTGGCTGCTGAAACTGGATCACTAGAGATAAGCAGGGACCCAAGTTGGTGAGGGCTTCCCTACAACCAAGACGCAGAATTTGAAATGGTGTTTAATGTGTCACGCAAGGCCTTTGATGTCGGAATATTGAATTAGAGTTGCCAGCTCCATGAGTAAACATCCGAGATGACGTGGCATAAGAAAGTGGTGGAATTTTAAATTCCTGCTCTAAGTTGGAGGGACTTTAAACTTGATCCGACAGAACTGGAGTACATCTACGGCTCCTCATGCAACTCAACCTCGTGCTGCCACTCTGGAAGGCTTTAGCTAAATACCTGGGATTCACACCAGATAAGGTGTCTTGCTTCTGTGGAAAGGGCACTGGAATTGGTTTGGCCTTGAATCAGGCTTGATTTTTCAGGCTCTGCTCTCTCGTTCTGAAGAAAGACTAGAAAAAGCATTTCCAGGGAGTATGAAATGCAGAATTTCATTCTGAATGAGCATTTCATTATTATTTTGGTTAAGCTTAAAGCACTGATTTAGGGACACAAGGAAGCCCTGTGTCTAAATAACAAAATCTTAGATAAAAGCTAAAAACTTCAATTCACCAGTTAGGACCTTGTATGAAACATTCAGGTCTCAGGTCAGATGTCTGGGGCTCAATGTTCAGTCTCTAGTTGAGGCTGACAAAAATCATTAAGTTGAGTTCTCTCACCTCGTACACTGGCTAAGGTTTAGCCTACCACTAAGAGATTATGTAAAGGCAACCACCTAACCCATGAGAGAAAAAAATCCATCTGTTTCCTCAAGAGAGGTTTCCTCTTTCCTGGGGTTCATGATGCACCCAGGTCCCTTATGACAGATCACCTTCCTCAGGGACAAACCTCCCAGGGCAGCTGTCCTCCACCCCTGGGCCCCAAACCAAAAAAGTCACCATCAGAGGCACAAGACCCATGTGACGAGACCACACGGCACTGGAAGTGGGGCTGTCATACCAGGGTGCCAGAACACATGGCATCTAACAGGCAAGTTATTTTCTCATGGTAGCCAGCACACATTGGAGGCTTTGACACTATGGTCCTTCTTTCCCTTTCTACCCGGACACCCCTGATTCCTGAAGGCCAGGACTGGATGAGAAAAAGGGCAGTGGGACTGTACCAGAAACATAGGGGTACTTGGAAGCCTGCTCCCCCCTATCCCCCAGCCCCTCGTTGGCCTATTAGAGCTATGCCTACAGGCAGGACAGACTCAAAGTGGTAACAACAAAGGCTGAGGAGCTCCCTGTCGCTCTCTTGTCCCACAGAGGGGCCTGTGTCTACCTTGCTGTCATCCTCTTAGTCCTCTGGAACGTCAGGGCTGGGCTAGGGTGCCATCTCCTACGCCACACACCTCTACATATTAGTACCTGCAGATGCAGTGTCTTTCCGTTGCCTCTCTTCTGACAGTGATGCTTAACTGTGACAAACAGGGTCTCAAGATTCTTGTCCCAATCTGCTGATCCTTGCACTCTCTCAGCAAGGTAGTCAGGCGTTTGAGTTACTTCACATGGAGGAAATCGAGGCATAGAGAATTTTATTCGAGGGTCAGGTGCAGCAGGCGAGCGTACTCCAATCATTTCCCTTACTTCTCATCTCCAACAAGCTCTAATATTGAATCTTTTTTTCCTTGAAGTCCCATTGCATCTAATAGCTGTTCTTCCCAAAGGTCAACATACTAAATCTGATTAGAGAACTTAGAAGGTGAGGCTGTGGAAGTGTCTATTCCTAAGGATTAGTGCCTCATACTTCAGTCTTTGTGATTGCTAACGCTGTAGGATGAAGGTAACAGAGATGACTTAAAGAATGTTCTTTAAAAAGTCTCATGGAAGATGGCACACAATGGAGGCTTGGACGCAATGGCTACTGTGAGTGAATGCTGACCTTTGGGTACTGTAAGCAGAATGCTGTGTTAAGTGTCCTCTCTTTGCTCATCTGGGCATCTCAAAATAAAGAGATGGTAAATACCGGGAGAAAAAATCAGTTTTGTTTTATGAGAACTAAAAAAAGGATTGCAGTACAATATGGAAACTAGAATATTGTAATTATTTTTCTAACCAAACAGTATTGTTTGAAAATCCTAAACATTGGTTTCCTTTTATTTTACATCACATTTGGGTAGAAATATTCTCCGATGAGCAAACAAGTCCTCGGTTCAGCTTTTCAGGCCTCATCATCACTTCTTGATGCCTAAAGACAAATACTGATCCTTGTGTTGACTTGCAGTAAGTACCGTGAATTCATCCCTCAGATCAGCGTGTTTAAAATTGGCTGTAAGAAGTGAATTTTCAAAGAAATGCATTGGGATTTATTCCCCTGATTCCCATTAGTGTAAGATCTGTGAATTTAAATCCCCCTGCAGCCAACCCAAAAATTTACCCTCTGCTGCCCCAGAATGCCAATTAAATAATAAAAAACCAAACCCATGGTCAGATGTAATTAGTTTGAGAACAAGAGTTTTATAATTTTCCTTATGCCAAGCAAACGAACTGACCGCTGATGACAAATATAGAATCCTTCAGTTTGGGCAAAGAAAATACAAATCTCAAGACTGAACATCTCTTGTACTATTTGTCAAGAAGCTGTGATATGGAAATGTTGTGCTCTGCTGGGAATGTGAAAATGAGGAAATAAATGGTGGCTCCAAATTGCTGGAAACACAGTTCATGTGGTTGTTGCTTTTTCCTTCATTAAAAAAAGACTCCAGTTGATCCAGGTTTCATCAGAAATGCATTACTTCTTAAAAAAAGAGGATTCTGATAAGAACAGACTTCAGCTGAGTAGTAGGCAAAACTGTGTAAGAGAAAGATAGTTGAAAGACTGCTGGGCATTTCTTAGCCCAGACCATCTGGGAATGAGCATCAAGAGGGTGATTGCTGGAGCAAGTTTAGCCAAGACCCGGTCCTGGCCATCTTTGGGGAGAGGCGGCTCCATGGTAACATGGAAGTAGGATTCTGCTTAATGCAAGGCATATTTGAATCTAAGGATATGGGCTGGGCAAAGTGAAGTAATTGGTTTATTTCTGTTGCTGCTTCTGCCTCCTGCTTTAGTTTAGTTGAGGAGGAGAGGAATGAAAAAGGAGGAAGAAGATTAAAAATGAAGTTAACAAGAAAACCCTCTGGTCTAGTATTTCAAAATTCTTATTTTCATACACCAGATATTGCAAACATTATTCTACCATATTTGTTTGGGTTGGGAAAATCTGGCACACACAAGTCAGGGAACTAACTTGTGTTATTAAAGATCGTTGAGTAGAACAGTGTCCCAGGGTCACTGGTTGGACAGGCATTTGTGTAGTCATCGGCGTGAACTCCTCACGCCTCCTAGTCACCGTTTGCTGGGACGCTGGGTATAATCTCTCACACACACACGTGCATATGTGTGTATGTGGGATGGAAATGGGAAAAACAAGTAGTATAGTTATAATGAAGAAAACCATACTTTTTTTTTCTTCCCATGAAAAATATCAGACTTGGTAATGATAATCCTTGGAGCTATGTTAAAAAAAATCATGAAACAACAAGGTCCCTTCTAAAGAGATTATGAACTGGGGACCAGAATACTTACTTGAACGTATTTTGATTCTGAAGTTTCTTTGTAAAAATATTCACAGAAATTGGTGGATGTTTTTAACGTACAACTCAGTTTCTCTCATTTACAACATAAATCATTTAATGTAACGTTTGTAACCTTAGGAAGGCAGACATATTTAATCCAAGTCAGTTTATAAATTCCAATTTCACATGGATTAAGAACTGCAGATAAATTAAGTCACAATAATATCCTGTACATGCATTAAGGCTGGTGACTGCTAAAGTCTCTCGGGTATCCACAAACAGGAAATCACACAGATTACTGGGTCTGAAGAGTGTTTACATTATTAAAAAAAATCTTGCTTTTTTTTTTTTTTGGTGATACAGATTTCAACAGTAACTCTGGAAAACTGTGAAAAATGTTATTTAAAAATATATATGTATATACTACTGCACAGTTTCAAAGATGTGATTAATAAATAATGTTGGCTGCACTGATCAATTTTATAACAATTACTGCACTTCCGAGGTGAAGTGAACACGCAATGACTTACTCTCACTATTAGGCACGAGTAATAGCCTTCAGGCATACTACAGTTTTATGGTAGCTGTATGGTACATATATATTTTTAAATGTATGTATTTCTACAAACCGTGTACATGATGTATGGGATGTCAGGAACGCACACTTCACTGTTATATAATACACACACCATCGCTGTACACACCAGGATGAGTTTTAGTTCAGGAAGTCTCACCGTGTTGCGTTCCATGTGTTCAATCCAGTACACAATTTGTCAACTCTTCAGACTGTTTTTCTAGTACGTTCCTCTTTAGGTGGTGGGTCCGAGTTTCCATTTACAATGTGGAAATATCTAGACATATCTGTTTGGCCAAACCTCTCTTTTCCAGGCACAGTTTTGCACATAAGTCTGATCTGTGTAGAGTAGTAACAAATTCCATTTTTTTTTTAAAATCAGGAATATATTTGGGTTACTTTCTTTGAAAGGTATCTCTAATGTTGTGATAAAGATGGCATCTGTTCCGGTCATGGAAGTATAAAGTCAGGTGAACTTGTGTTGAACTTCTAGGAAATAATATGTTTTTAAATAGAAAGAAATGGTAACAGACATTATATATTGAAATAGAAGAACTTTTAGAAGGATATACACCAATCTGAGCAGTGGTTGTCTCTGGGGTGTGGGACTTACTACTTTCTACATTTCTGTATTGTCTGAATTTTTACAATGAGCATGTATTGCTTTTATAATCAGAAAACATGAGAGACATGTCTACTTTGAACAAAACTAAATAAAAGAGACAGTTATGAATGACTTTCACAAGCAACAGTGGAAGACAGTTCCTTACCCATATTATCTGCATCCAAGTAAACAAAAACTTCTGCCCCAATGCGCTCTACTGATGAGATGAAAGATGGTGAGAGGAAATGCATGCTCTGACCATCCCCAAAGTGACCAGTGTCATTTTGTTGGGAGACATGGGTCACCAAAGTGCTCAGAAAATGCCACTGGCACAGTCAGCCAGAGGCCACTGAGCATTTAGATGGGGTTTCTCAAGATGGCACACCATGTGGATACCACACAAGGCCTGCAACTTTAAAGAAGGACAAGGCCAGCAAAACACCCTGGGGACACATGACAGATCCTGAGGGTCATCCCTTTATGTGACAGTTTGAATGTTTCATCAGCAAGAGTAAGCAGAACTAAGTCTTGGTCCTCCAAGAAAACTGTTCACAATTTAAGTTAGACTCAAATTTCCCACATCAAATAATGGCATCATGAGCTCTGCTGACAGCAAATAGTGAAAGGGATGTGAGAAGCACCTCAGTTGGATAAATGCAAATTGGAAATTCTGTTAAAAGTTCAAGATGCTTGAAGGCCAAAGCCATATGCAAATTTCAAAAAAAAAAAAAAAAAAACCCTTCACTTGCTCATTTTAAATTAATTTCTGGCCACCAAAACTGTTCAATCTTATTTCTCACCTATAGATCAGGTTAACAAAGATGTTACTGTAGCAACCAAGCCAATCAGACTCTCCGTGAGAGCATACATCAGTATCTATTATCAATGTTTTAGACCACCATCACCTTGAAAAACAGATTGCTCCATAGATTGAATCACTTGTCTTTCTCAGAGTGTCCTGATGCAATTTTGTCAAGTGAGAGGCCTTGAGGACATTATTTTTGTTTTTAAAGTGTGGCAAGGTATATCTTTTCTTTTTTCAGGAGTTTTTCTTTTTGATCAATTTTTTTTAAAAAAATCCAAATACATTTAACAAAACTAAATCTAGGGCATGGCAAAAGACTATAAAAGAAACAACTTTCAGACAAAAACTGTAAGCAAGATATCAAAAAACTAAAATGTAAACTTAAAAAAAAAAGAATCGAAGGCAAGATATAAACATAGATACATAGGATGTCAGTGTGATGGTCTGTCACTGCCATCCAAACAGCATTGCGACCACTGCAGGAATCACTTGCCCTGCTCAGTAAGCAATTTGCTAATCAAAGCCAGAAAGGTAGCCCCCAGTTCAAAATGAGTTAAAGTGGCAAATATGCATGAAGAGTGAGAGGATTAGGCAGTATCGTGATAGCAAATAGTTATCAGCCTGATGAGCAACAAATACAGACTCTGAGTGAAGAGGCGTTCTAGGTAATGTCCTAATGTGGCCAAGAAAATTTGAACAAAAGCTATTGTTGAAAGAAAAGACTTGAAAAATATCAGTCGACAAATGCCATGTGGCTCTACAGCCACTATGTCACAGTGGCAGGAAAAAGAAACACATGTGCTGGCCGAGCTTGTCATTACATGTGCAGTTTTCAGATCCTAACTCAACTCTAGAATGCAGTGTCATTGCTTTAATGTTAGTTCACTTTCAAAGACACTGAGTTTTTACTGAATCTCAGCGCCCTTATCACACTATTTTGGGGCAGGGCAGGGCAGGCCCGTGGGAGTTGATCTATTTGTTTACAAAGTGTTCAGCTGATGATAAATTTGGATGGAGGGTTGGGTATTCGATGAAAGGCAGGGTATTTGGTAACATGCAACCTAGTAAGTGTCCAGCACAAAAATAACTGACCTAATTTCATTATTCAATTACCCATTAATACACATGATCAAAAAATAATTGGGAAATAGTATATTAATACTGAACGTAATCAATAATATAAGAACTAGGCTCACCCTAACTGGCAGTCAAGCTTTTGGTGTGCTGCATTGCACCTGGTTAACTAACCCATGAGATTTTGGTTGAACGTTCTAAGTCATGGTTTAGCTTTGAAATAGAAAGTGTGTGTGTGTGTGTGTGTGTGTGATTTTGTGTGTGTGATTTTGTGTATGTATGTGTGTAAGCATATTTTCTCTAATTAGAAAATACTGATCACCTTGTCTAGCCAGGGATTATAGAAACTAGACAAAGAAAATGTGTTCTAAGAAGCTGTGTGTCTTACATACATACACAGGCAGCTTCTTCTACACCCACACATACAAACACACGTGCCCTGGGAAAAGACCATTGTTCGATGCTGAGAAAATGTTCACTGCAGTTTGATGAATGCTCTGGCTGGGGATTTCAGTAGCACAGTGTCCTGAAACATGGAGTGGACTGTGGAGACAGGAGCATAGCCCAGCTCAAGGGCGAGGTCCCTACGACAGGTGGGTGCTGTTCCTTAGCCAGTGCAGGCCTTGTTGGGAGTACTGGACCAGGTGCTCCATGCTGCTGTGCAGGGTGACAGGCCCCATGAGAAGATCCAGGTCATTGAAGAATTCTAGGGGACAGAGAGAGTCATTAGAGTGCCACACATGCTAAGAATGCTACCTGAGAGACCTGTGTGACTTAAGACAAAAACCCATTAGTGGTCTCTACACAAATAAAGCATTCTTGGTTCTCTCACATGACCTTGGCAGTCACCTGAATGGAATGACACCCGAAGGTGGAGAACTCACCTGTATCTAAATAGTCATACTGGTTGGCCAGTTTTAATTCAAATGAATTTAA
Source organism: Eonycteris spelaea (assembly GCA_003508835.1). NCBI lineage: Eukaryota > Metazoa > Chordata > Mammalia > Chiroptera > Pteropodidae > Eonycteris > Eonycteris spelaea. The sequence continues at coordinate 1,262,594 of PUFA01000304.1, read as the reverse complement.
GCCAAACAGCAAAGAAGACTGATTTCCCCAGACTGCATTCTCCTCATGCAGCAATGCTTCCCATGCTGAAGGTGGGTGACGGCTCTGTTGCCCCCTATCTGAGACTTGGCTGTGGCGTGTATTGTGTCCCTGGGGTGAGTCTAGGCTGCTGGAGACCAATCAGAGATGGTTTGGAAACATCTCTGCCAAGGTCGCCTTGTCCTTGGACATCCTCTGGTTTGTCCTCCATTAATCATTTGTGAGGTGCCAAGGCGGCCTGCCAGGCACAGGATGAGAAACATCCAGGCACAGGAGGGCAGAGGCCACAGCTCAGTGGCCAATCAATTCATGTGGCTGCTAAACCATCACAACTGGATCACTGCGCAACACTTATTCAAAGGAAGCGATGGGAACTTTTCAAAGGAGCTTATATGTGTGCCGGATAAGGTCCTGCTGGGGAGGCTGAGAGGGGTTAGAGAAGACTCCAGTCCTTCCAGGGCCCAGCCACCTCAGGAATCTGGGAGTAGAACAGGGAGGAGGAACCGGCTGGGGAAACAATGTTGACTTTGCACTGGGTGTGTGGCACTGAGCCCTCTGATAGGGGACACCTAGTGGGGAGCTGGCAGTGCCAGCCAAAGCCTGGACTGCTCAAGGTCTCCCAAACTGACCACGTAAAATTTTATACATTTGTCCCTGCTGTTTTGTCCACTCTGTCTCAGCTATTCAACTACTATTTGCTTTTCAAAATCTGTTCCATGTTGCCTTTCCATTGGATTTTCAGGGTTACCACCTCTGGACCGCATGTCACATACTTTCTGGCTTTATTATCAATTTCATGTACTCAAGACGTCTGCATATGTGTACCATAAATTCCTCATCTTATCGTGGACTTCCTGTTCTTGTCCTTAGAGGCTTATGCTATCAAGGGAACAAAATTTGCATTTAATGGCTTGAAAGTGACCTCAGATTTGTACTCTCACCCGTTACTGGAGGGAGAGTAGTAAACTGGTATAATCTTTTGGGAGAAAAGTTAATATATATCAAGATATATAACAATACATATCAAAAGAATCTATAACTGTTGACCCCCAAATTCTACTACAACTCCCTCCTATGAAAATAGTAAAAAAGATGACAATGATTTATATAAATATAACATTATTTGTTATAGTAGAAAAAATTGGAAGTAACCTAAATGTCCAACAACAGGGGAAAGGTTTGAGAAATATTTTATGAATGCACAACCACTATTATGACATTACAGAACCATCATACAGGGTATTTTTGAACTGGTTAGTGACATGGGAAAAATCTGATAGAACATTAAATGAAAAAAGACCAGATATAACACTGTATATATACTATGATCTTATTTTGGTAAACATCGTGCATTTTGGAGGAGACTGGAAGAAACTTCAGTAGAATATGAACAGTAATTATATCTTGGTGATAAGATTACTGTTAATATAAAAATGTTTTCTCTATAGTTTTCTGTACTTTATAAATTCCCTTTAGTAAAAATAAGCATTTAAAAAGTAACATAGCTTACTGCTATATGTTAAGCACCCTCTTTTCAGTTGTAAGCAGCTATCACTTCAATAGCTAGTAACATTTATACTCATTAATTAATCAATCAATATTTCAGACCTCCAACTGTGTTCTAGGTACTGTGCAAAGTAGAATAAAATAGAACTGTTACCTTCAAGATGCTCACTGCCTAAAGGGAAAAACATATGTGTAGATATCTATAGCTGTATCTGCATTTACATCTATTTACCTCACATGGATCTACATCATTTCTACCTCTACCTCTAATCTTCCACAGTGAAGATAAAGGTAGGTAAAGGCATAGGAGAGGTCTGAGGGAGGGAAAGAGGTCAGGAAACGTTTCATGCAGTAGATGACAGCTTCTACGACTTCTTTGGTGAATGATGAAACTTGTTTGATGATGCCCAAGGGTCAGGCTGTCTCCCTGACCTGTGGCTGAACCATGCGCACACTCTTCTGGGGCACACGCACCTCTGTTCTCCTTGGCTAGGTTGTCCGCCATCTCCCAGTAGTCGTAGCTGTGGAGAATGCTGTTGGTGATACTGACGTGATTGGCAGCCATCTGGTGGATGCGCTGTGGGATGCTGATGATGGTTGAAGGAGACAAGGCATTGGCATGGGGGAGGCCCCCCTGAGATCCCACGGAGCTGGTGGGGGATGGGCTGGGCGACATGGGGGATGAGGTCCCTGTGCTCCTGGAAGGGGAGAGCACAGGAAAACAAAGGTGGAAAGGTTGGCACTACCGTGTGTGGTGGGGTGGCCCCTCAGGGCACTGTAGGCAAAGCAACACAGTGCCCTGCTCAGGCAGTGTCTCATTTATCGCCTTTACTTTGGAAAAATGAACTTACTTTCCACTGGCCCCCCATGGAGATGGGGCTTGGGCTGCTTTAGAGGAATTCTGCAAGAAAATAAAAACATGGACAATGAGTCATCTGCTTCAGTTTGAAGAGCTGACAATAATAGGTGATGGATAAGAGAAGTTATGGTAGACATTGCAGATAAAATACAGATTCTGGAGACCTGCTCTGGAAAGTCACAATTCTGGGTCCCTCTCTGGAACCTGGGTGTGGGCAGCCGCGGGGCCTGCTGGTTCGCACACCAAATTCTATATATATCTAATTACATCAGAATCCTGAGGGTCTGCTGAACCCTGAACCAGTCCTACTTTTTCATCTTAAACCTACCAGTATTAACTGACATATATTTAATGCCAGAAAATGAGACATCAAATTATATTATTTTAATTTATGAGGCTTAAAAGTGTTTCTCTTAAAGGAAGTTGCTCTTGAATATTTATAAAGAACAGATTAAAATCTATTTCCTTGACAGAATATTAAAAAATTCTGATTTACCTGAATATTTGGATTTGGGATGGCATGTTGCATGAGCCAGCTGTTGGCCTCAGGCATTTACAAGAAGTTTTGCCTGTGGTGAGTGAAGTTCCTAAATGAACAGCTAGATGTCCTCTCTGAGAGCCGGACAACGCCTTCTTTGACCTGAGTCTACTGGATTGGACCGTTAAGGAAAAAATGATCTTTATGATGCTGATGCGAATTTCTCCTTCCAGGGACAAGAGCATAGCCTTAGCCTGGTTCCCCAGAGACAAAGAATTTCTTTTGGTTAGAAGAAATGGTAACTGGTTTTTAGTTTTCTGTGGGGGTGTGATGGAAATGGCAAGAAATGACCTTACATGTGGCAATTTCACAGTTGCCTTCAAGCCTCTTCCTCTACCTCCAAGCCCTGTAAGAAACACGGGTGGGGACAAAGTCCTTTGTGCAGAGACAGCCCCATATGGATGAAACATGTTAAGGACACGTTATCACTATTACCTGAAGGTTTCATAATCTCTGAACTTTAAGGAGCATTCAATAGCCTCAGATTAGGGTAATTACCAGCAACTCCTGGAGGAAAAGTCTGCTGGCCTGTTCTCTGTCTGTTCCATGGCCTACAGAGCTGATTCCTTCCCTGTTCAAGCATTTCCCTCGACTGTAAGAACTCTCTGAAGTGTGAGCTCTTAGACCCTAAATTTTTGAAAAGGACTTATCTTGACCATAGGCAGCCAAAGTAAAGGGAAAGGCTTAGTGTCAGTTGCTGTCACCATGACATGCGATGGTCAATGGGCCGTGGCCGTTATCTCAGTGCCTGGCTGCCCCATGCTGTGACCAGGAGGGAGGTGGTGTGCTGGACATGGTCTTCAAGGCTCCCAACATGGCTGGGTCATCAGAGATAATCTGATTAAAGGGGATTAAAGGGTCTAAAATGATGGTTGTGCATCTGATAAAGCATTGGTAGAGGTAGAGACTGTGCAATTTGTTTCTCCAGACAGATGGACAAAGAGGCCCAGAAATCTCACACTGATTTTTAGTTCAGGTCCACTTCGCAGCAGCCTATTAGAGAATTCTCCTGGTGAAAATGACTTCATTCCCTTTGAGAGGTAAAAGTTATGGTTTCCAATTCTATCTTTATATTTATACACTGCTATTGACCTAGTGCCTCTGAGTTCTAACAAGTCATTGCCTGTCATTTAAAATAATGCCTTTATTAAAAATTAAAATGGCTACTGGAGAAAGCTAAGAGTAAGTTCTAAAGAGTTACTTCTAAGAGGAAGAAGCTCTAAGTGAACATGAAGAATTTTTAGCTATAAAGATGAATTTCTGAGGATATGGAATAAGTATCTGGATCTTCTTTCTCTTGAGGCCATAAAAATACTTGGACACAAGGCAGGGGATAAATGAGATGGGCTCTTAAGACCATTCTCTGAGCCCTGAACTCCACGAATATGTCATAAATGGGGTTTGTGAGAACAAGAGAGCTCTGGCATTATCTCCAAAGAAGTGGATCCTACCAGGCTCCTCGAAAATGTCCAGGCAAGGAGGCAAATGAATACAAGGAACAACATCGCCCATTAGCCAGACGTACCTTGAAATAGTCAATAAGTGCTTTCGAATACTTCACAGCATGATCCCTTTTGAGTCGAAACATCCGCCAGTAAAGGAGAGCAAGGCATCGGTAACTGCAGCAGAAGAAGAGAAACCAGCCCTGAAAGCATGAGTGTGCCCTTTGCAAATGTCTGTAAGTATATGACCTTCTTTTTGCTCAAAAGATATATTCCACAGTTTTGAAGAGTTACTCCCTAAATATATTTGCCATTTTCGTTCAATATTAACTTCATTGCTTTGTTGGGGTGCGAGGCTGGCCATTTCTTTCTCCTCCACTAGAGGGCAGGGTCTCTCCGCCAGAGGGGTGAGCAGGCTTGAGCGCGCAGCTCCTGCGGCTGACGTTCAGAACAGACCCACCTGACTCCACGACTTCCCTCTGACTTCTTGGACGTCTGGCAGCAGTGCCTTTGCTGAAAGCCCAGCCTTCCACCTATTTTTATTCCTTTACTTTTAAACTACCTTACCGGATTACAATTAGTTCAGATAAAGTAACATGTATGAAGGTCTTTCATAGACAAAACCTCTATGCTGAGAATAGTTATTATGTATATATTATTCGCATGTTAGCATTCTATTTTACATATTAGTTATTCATCACCATTAATTTGTTAATCCTAATATGAAACTTAAAGTTCAAAAAGAGCACAAAAAGTATTTCCTGACATATCCTCTTTTGCTTGGTGCTTTTTGCTCATAAATATTTGCTAAGTAATTCAGGTACAGTGCCTATGTGGTAGGTCACCAACATACCAAATGCAACCTGATGGCTTCTCCTTAGTACACCAGACTCCAGATGATGCGATGATGCAAACCTCTCTTTTGTGTCTGTTGCTGTTGTTATTATTTTTTTGAGACTCAATTGTCTAATTTGCAAATAAGGTTCTAGAGTGAAGTATGAACCTTCAGAGAGCAAAAATTTTTGGATCCCTGTCACAGAGGAACCAATAGAGAGGTGTCTTGTGATTTGGGGGAGTGCAGTGAGGTGTCCTAAGGAGTTGTAATGAGGAAAATTATTAGTATAATCAAATAATCATTATTATAATTATTATAGGAAAAAATCTATTAGGTGTTGATAAACATTTTAAAAGAAATGTTTTTATTATCAAAGTGTAATGAACTGCTCCTCAGTTCAAGGTGCTGAGAACTTAAATGCATCATCTCGATTCAGTCATACTAATGTAAAAAGACAAACGAATTATTTTGATTGCAACTAAAATGTTAAACAAAAGAAAAATTACATTTGGCTAAATTCACATTCAAATTATTCAAACACAGACCTACCTGATTTTAACACACACACATGCATACATGCACACACAGAAAACCTTATCCTTGCCTAATGGACCTGCCCATCTTCAATCGATAAAGGCACATTATACCTGGTGTATATAGCAGCGAGCAATGGAATAGGCTGTGCCAGGCCACAACTAGAACTTAGGCTTTGCATGGTAGAAGGTAGTAGAAAATGTGCATTTCAGCACCTGTTGTGCCTATGAAGACACACAAGGCTGGGGAGGCTATTTTAAGCTGATAGGACGCACTCACCACAACGCAGCCAGCTGTTTATCCTCTGGTGTGGCATTGGGGCCTGAGTGGGTTTTTAGTCTCATGGCATACCTGGGGAAAACAAAAGCAAAGCAAAGAAAGGAAAACTAAAGACATTTAAAATAAGCTTTTTAAAATTAACAATAGATCATCTTCTATGATGGGAATTCTCCCTGCCCAATACTTAGTTTTCCATTGTACTTGCTCATAATTCTTTCCTAAGAGCTAGCTGATGCTGCCGCCCTGTTTTCTTGAAGCTTTATATTATTGCGATGACAAGAATAAAATGACTTTTATAGCCATCTAGCAACTTTCTGCTCTTTAACGATATAAGTTAAAATGCTACAGATGGTTCAGAGTGATACCAGTTCGAGCATTATCCACGTATATGGTGACACATCCATTTTTACAAATTTTGATTTATGGCTGAGTGGCTGACAAGATGGAGGCAAAATTCAATCTCTTTAGGCCAACTTCCAGAAAAAATATTCATTCCTTGTACTTAGATGAATGCTCCGATCTACCTTTTTTTCATTGTTGATGGAACACTTACTTTGACAGCAGTGTAAGTGTCCTGGGTGCATAACTAGTGGCTTTATGAACTTCACTTAATCCTACTTATATCTTGGAACCAGGGGGACTCTGGCCACTTCCTTCTCCAATGCTACACTAAGTTTTCGAAGACTCTTTGCGAGCTGAGGCAGTATGTGGAATGGTCAGGAAGCCCTGTGTCCAAATTCCAGTTCAGACACTGATCAGTTACCAGAGCTTAGACAAACTAACATCTTTAAGACTCCATTTCCTTAGTTGCAAAGTAAGAGTAAAATCGCTGACAACACAGCACTGTTGTGGGGTTAACAGAGATAGTGTCTTCTCCTTCTGGGACGCCAAAGACATGCATGTTGAGTCTTTTGTCATTGTTCTTGAGGCTCTATCCTTGTCTTTTTTCCATTCTATTTTCTCTCTGTTGCTCAGGTTGGATAAATTCTATTTCCTGTTCATTGATTCTATCCCATCATCTCCACTCTACTACCGAACCCATCCGGTGAGATTTTTTTTGTTGTTGTTAGTTTGGGCAAAAATTATTTACCTAATGGTTTTAGACATCTAAGGCAGTTGAGCTGGCTTAAAACATAAGTGATATGACAAAAATTCTCAATAGGGTTAATGGGTGGAATTTTCTTAATGGTTCTTTAAATAGATGTTGAAGACATGCCTTTCTGGGTCTCTGCCAAGAAAGAAAAGCATCTCCCACCAATCCCTTGGTGTGCTCCCATCAGAAACCCTGCTTCTGCTCATATTACATGTTTTAGCCCAGGTTGGGGGATGGTGCTCATATCCAGATATCAGAGCACAAACATGCCAGGACCTACTCAGATGGGGCATCACAGGATGATTTTCTTCCTAAAATCCCCCTGCACTTTCTTTCCTTTCATTTAACACTCCTGAGTCATTTACTGATGGAGTTAGGATTGAGATTATACTGACCCGAATCACATACAAAAAAAGCAGCATAGAGGTGGAATGAGTTAAAGATCTATCACTTCTAGCTGACTGAAGTGGGCATGTCATGTGTCACTCAGCCTCAGCCTCCTTCCTGCAGCCAGTTAGGGGTTATTGAAGCTGCCCTGCCTCAGAGTGGGGTGCGGGAGTTCCTTTCTTTTGGAGGCGGACACCATTTCTTGGTAGCTGATGCACAGATGACCCTCTTTTCTCTGTGTTCAGAGGACTCACATGTGCCCCTCACCCCCAGCCCTCAGCAAGAGGACACAGCACTGACCTGATGAGCTCCACCGTTTCTGAGTACATTGTGTAAGGGGATTTGGATTCCATCGGGCCCTGCTCCATTGCATTTCCACACTCGATGAATGACAAGGCCGCCTCGGCGTAGTTCAAAGCCTTCCCAAACTTTTCCACCTGAACAGCAGGGTTAATATAGTGTCTTCCTTAAGTACATAGTTTTTAAAAATGCCATTGTAACATAGTCTACACGCTTTGAGAAATCTGACTTTTGAGTTCCAAAATCCAGTGAATGGAGCTGAGAGAAGAAATAGGATACTTCCTTCTCTAGTTATCTTCACAACTGCCACTGGTTTAGGGTAAGTGAGCAAATTATGTACAGAATTGTACCAGATTCATATAACGACTGCCAAGCAGAATTGCTCAGAACTTAGCAGTTGTTTTAATTTCTGTTTCTCTCTTTCTGACCCCTAATGTCTTGGCAATGTTATTCCTTGTCCTTCTATGCGAAGCTAAATCTACAGCAAAGCTGGTAGGTCTGACTCTATATAAGAGTTTTCATCCTTTTTGGGGGCATACTCCAACTTTGATGGTTTATGACCTTCATTATTGTCTTTTAATTATCTGTGACATTTACATCTCTAGGCCTTCCCCTTATTCTCTCTTATTCCTCTCTCTTTCTCTTTTTGTGTGTGTGCAATTATTTCTTTAAAAGTTCAGGATCTCATTCAAAGGTGAGAATAAGGAGAAGAAGGGAGAGGAGATAAAACTCAAGGCACTATTTCAGCTTAGCTAAAATGGGACATAAGGTTGAAATTTAATAAAAAACATTTTTCTTTTAGATTCTATAAGGTCGTCTAAATTGACACAAATTTTTTGCCATATCAGCAAGAATCAGCTTTGTAGTCTTAGGTTCTCATAAACGTAAACTTACATATCAAGTTCGTGGTTCCAAACAATGCTACTCTTTGTGGATAAGTACACATCCTAAGTTTGAAATGCATAATTTCCCCAGTTTTCAAATATCATTCATCAGTCAAAAAGGAATTACACAGATACTCTAATTCCTAATATAAGTCTTGCCTCTAAAAAAAAGTTCTCACTCATAACGATACCTTAGAAAACAGAAATGTAGAGTGAAACTCCCCCCTCATTAGCAAATTGGATTTGAAAACAGCTTACAACCCTAATCAGCTATTGAGCAATAGTTCTTGGCAATGCTTTAAGATTTAGGAAGTCACTTCATTCAAATATCTTCTGAAGCACCAAATTCTGTGCTATGTGCCTTTGATACACAGGAGCATATAACACATCTGGAGGAGAAAGCATGCATCCACAAGACACTTCATAGTGCAAGGCAGTCTGTGACAAACCAACAAAATGCAAAGCAAGGAGTCTGGTGCACAAAAGATGGTGAGAAGGGAGCAAGTGATAGGGCTGCAAGGAGGCTGGGGAGATCTTGAGGGGAGACCTGAAAAAGTCACTGGGAAGAATGATTTGGCTGGATTTGGGAGTACACTAAAGGTGTGAATGTGCAGGATATTGAGAGAGCCTGTAAGTATGTGTGAGCTGTGAGTGTGTGTGAGGCTTGACAAGGGTCCGTTAGCTGGCATGAGCAAAGTGTGCTTAGAGGCTGGTAGGGGACCAGCTGGCTGCGGTGGAGTGTCAGGTTAGGCGAGAGATGAAGCTGAATGAATAACCCTGGTGACCCTGGGGTGATTCAGGTAGAAAATTTCATTCTGCTTTAAAATTCATTGCTCTTCTCCAATAGTGACCAAGCCTCAGCTTCCTCAGGAGACCAGGACTTTCCATCGGAACTACACCTTCCATTTCCTGTTTCATTTCCCCTGTACACTAGTGTACCTGGGCAGCGATCTTCATACAAATTAATATTTGATGGACAACATCCGAAGAATTGGGAGAGGAATACTGTTATGATTTCAATATCCTCGACACTGGGATAACGCAATGAAGGGCATTTGAGATGCCTTATTCATCTCCAGCTCCCTGATCTCAGTTGTAAACGCTGGTGGGGACAGAGTTGGCTCTCCCCAGCAGGAAGCAGGCCCCTTGGTGGAGACTTGAGATGGAATAACCATATGATCTCTTTTAGAAAAGAAGTTTTTAAAATTTTTTTTATTTTTTATTTTAAACTAATGCCTGAAAAGCTTCAAGCTTTCCCAAACAGGAGATTCTCCAAGGAAAAAAGTTATTTTTTGTAAACATCAAATCACGGTGACTTTAGAGTCTTATGTGCAGTATAACAGTTTCTGTGTTCATTTTGGCAGATATAAACGAAGAACACGAGTCTTTTTGAAAAGGGATTAGATCCTGAGACCAAGCCAAGGGTTGGCTAGGCTAATAAGACAGAAAAATGCATACCTAGATTTTTAAAGGGAAAATATACTGCCACCCACTGACTCCACTGCCTCTGGTTACTATTCAAACCTTAGGACTAAATGAAAATATTCGTTTATCCAGGGCTTTCTCCCAGTCAGATATTATTGGTTGAAGCCATAATTTATTAGGCTATGAGCACTTGATTACATAAACATTTCTTCATTTAACAGACCCAGCCATCCTTGTAATAGATTTTATAATTACCCCAGCTTATATTGCACCAGTGATGGAGGTACAGTACAAACATGATTCACAAAGAAAAGGAACTCACCATTGCATCTGCTTTATGCTTCATCCGTTTGGCTTCTTGCATAAAATAATCTGCACTACGTGGCCTACAAGGAGAGGATGATATTAAATGCCATTATTGTTGAAGTATGAGATCTTCTGAAAGGAAAAATAATATTTCCTTTTGCTCAACCTTGAATTTCGATATGAAAACTCCCCTTATGATGGAATCAGGTACTTTCTGCATTTCCAAAGTACTGCCCATATATAAAATACCACAATTACATTTTCTTATGTTAGCAATTCAAAGTGCACTCATTATATGCACATAGCCTACCTTTGCAGTGATTTTAACATGGTTCCCCAGTGCTTAATTTGTGAATCAGATTTTTTACTGCATGGTTAAGAAAACAACTGAAAAATCTTATTTCAAATGATATTTACACAAAACAATCACTTTTTAATGTAAAGGTTGCTAATATACCTTGTAATAATTGTATGGGTATGTATGGGTGAGTACATTTATGTATCCTTATGAAAATCAGTGTCATTATATATATATACATAATTATATATATATTATATATATAATTATATATATATATTATTTTAAAGCTTCATGGTGAAGAATAAAAAGAGGTGATACTGTATGAGTACATTCCAGTTACAATGAAGTTAATTGTAAAATGATGCCTACCTTGTAACAATACAAACAGTGGTATGTATTCTCTGGAGCTCTGATTAGCTAGCTGGTAAACCTTAACAGCAGACATGTGCATTATTGAAACAATAACCCTGGCCAACACTGAGTCTGCTGGGAGATAAAGGTAATTCATTCAGAGATGGATCTGTGTGTAATGACCCCAAATTATACCAAGCTGCTCATCAGACAATACCCTACAAATGCTGATAGATTTTTTAAAAATTTGCATATTTTAGGTGTCATCAGCCTAAACACTTTTTGTATTACAGGTCTTTAAGTAATCAATAAACTTGACCTGTTCATGAATATCCAATATAAGCCAGGACTCCCTGAAAAGGAGATAAGATGTAACTAGCGATATTAATCATGGATTGTTAAATTTATTGTCAACATGCTAATTTTGAACTGCTTTCAGATTCTTATGGGTCTTTCTCCTTACTGCAGTATTAGATAGCCAGAGCATCCTTTTATCCAAAAAAGGTCAAAATGCTTAGAAAAACTACAAATACCATGTCAATAACATTACAGTCCAAAACTACTATCCTCATTTTAATGGTTTTAATAAAACAAATAGACAAACCAGAATCACAGCAAATAATTAGTTTTGGGTCACGGGTCACAAATTATTGACGCAAAAGGCATTGGTTTTCTGTCCCTAGCTTCCCCATAAGATATTGTTAGGACTGTGGTTCCATGCTGGGTGTGTCTAACTTTTCCAACAAGAAAATGACGACCACAGTTGCAGTATGTATTATGAAACTCCTGTCTCTGGCTCATCATCCTGTTACCATTCTTTCGCCACTAGTCTGCAACCTGCCATCCATGTTGGTGGGTCTTCACTGGCAAGTAGGGCTTGCAGTTTCCTTCACAGGAAGCGCCTGCTCCTACCAGCTCTGCCTTCTTTAGCTCACCTCCTAGATGTCCATACTTCTCCATTTGAGTGGCTTTTTAGTGGCCTTCCTCCACTAAATGATGATTTTCATCCTTTGTCCACATACTGACCTTTGAACACATATCTACTGTTTGTTTGGTCTTTGATTCCAACTCTGACAATTTACATTATTTTCATCGTTGTTATTGTTTAAATTGACAGTAAGTGGCAAGTACAGAGAATTCCTGTATACCTCCTGCCTCATACGCCCCACAGCCTCCCCCACCAACACCCCCCACCAGAGTGGGCCATTTGCTACAATCCAGGAACCTACTCTGACACACCATTATCACCCCAAGTCATAGTGTACATTAGGGTTCACTCTCAGTGTTGCACACATTATGGATTTTGATAAATGTATCATGACATGTATCTGCCATTGTAGCACCATATAGAGTAGTTGCACCACCTGAAAAAACCTCTGTGTTGCTTTCTGGTTGTCCTTGTGTTTCATGCCCGAAGTGGAAGAGCAGACTCACCCCCACCCCAAACCCAGATAAGAGCCCTGGGCTTCAGGTGGGGACCCAGAGTCAACGTATTCAGGAGAGGAATTCAGGGTATCCACCATTTCTCCCCTGTTCTCAAATGCTCTGAATGTATCCTTGTAAATGTTCCTTCCCTTTTCTCAGTGAGACATCCACCACAGAAGACTAAGCTCTCATCACCTCTCTTGGACTTAGTTTTACTCCCTTCCATTCTATCCTGGGCTTTAACTGCTGACCAATGTCTGTAAAACATGGCTTTCATCACATCACCACCCTACTCACAGACTTTAATCAGTCTCCAGTGCCCATGAAATCTCAGTTCAGGCTTCCAGCAATCTCATACAGCTGTCTTGCCCATGTCACTCGCTCCCCAAGGCCCTCCATCACTGGGCGGTATCCTTACTGTCTTGTTAACATGCCACCCTCCACATGAGGAGCTTGGCTCACTCTCTCTCTCCCACCTGCAGACTCCCCTCTCTACTTACTCACTGAGTGCCTATTATGTGCCAAATGTCACCCGTCTCTCAAATTCTACTGCCACAAGGCTTTCCTGGTAATTTTGGTCCATGTCTCTGCTGACCTCAGTTGCTACTTCTTGTTTACATTACACTAACGGGCATTTAATTACCTTCTGACCATTTACCGGGCACAGTCACTGCATAGCGCTGCTGTACAGCTGGCACATTTTCAGCAGAAACTACACTGTTGGCTTCTTTGATCTTTCCCACCCTGTAGTTTGAGGCACATGAGAGAAGGTAAATGAATTCCCCTTGAATAGCATTCTGAGCTTCGAAGAGAGTGGTGGCTTCTGATGGGTGCAGCATCAACGAGCCAGAGAACATCACCATGGCAACCTGAAATTCTCTACATCATTATCTGCTCTACACTCTAGTATACAAGCACACTCCTTTTTTCCCTTGCCCTGTTAGGTAGGCCTTGTCACTAATGGGCCATCATTTCAAACGCATTTTGTTTTCATGAAAGCAGTCTCTTGGCGATAAGCTCTGGCATCATCATTTTTGAGGCTTCTAAGTTACCTTCTGGATAGCAGTGGCTCCTAATTCCTAATATGGGATCTTCAATGAGTGTTGTTTTTATCTGCAGCATATAAATGCATTTTTAAAACCTGATATGGAGGCTAAGTCACAAACTCTCACAGTAGTGTACATGGATAAGTAACACATCTAATTTTCTGACTATATCACAGCAGCTCCAATGGAAACCTGAGATGCTGAAAAAATGTACCACCCAGAGGCCATTTATGAACCATTTGTTATAATTTTCATCTTTGCATGTAATGGAGGGCTTGCTACATTGAGTCACTGAAGATTGCCTGATGATTGGCTCATTTCCCCCTTTTAGGGGATGTCTAGTGCCACGCTCCTAGATTAGATCATTGTAAAGGAAGGGGGCCAATGGGACATCATCCAGATTGTCCATCAGTGCAGTGGATGCATGCTGTCATGAAGGCATCACTCCGATAGCAAGTTCAAGTTAGTAGGAAAATGAAAGTGTTGTCACTACAGTGGTAGTTACAGACTACAGTGGTAGTCTGTAACATGGCGAAGGCACTAAAATGAAATTGAATTATCTCTGTTCAAACACATGTGTCATCTATTTCTTTGCATGGAAAACCTAGAATTTTTGTTTCTCATTTAGATAAGAACATTTCACATTGTTTCTTACAGCGATGGTATTTTATGAGGACACATGAGCAAACCTAATGAAATTTCAATTAAACGGCATACGTGTAACTCACTGTGTATCTTAGGTGCTTCAGAAATGCAGCTTGAGTGACCTAAAAAGGCTAAGCTTAGCCATGTCTACCTTTGTTCTAAGCGCTCGCTGCCACAAAAACAGTCTGAGCACTTGATCCAAAGAAAATCCTTTCTTCGCCTCACAGTCCCACCACCCCCACCCCCCACAAAGGGCCTTCATCCTGAACAGCAACGGGGTCTGAGCTACCCCTTCTGGCGCAGGGGGATGAAAGCAGCCTTGTTTTTGTTCTCTTTTGTGGCTGAGAAGGAGTTGGACAGTCCCCCATGGCGAAGCTGGCAGACTGCTTTCCATAATTCCTACCTCTGTGGCCGCACCCCCCCTGCCCCCGCCCCTGGCAGAGCCAGCCTGTTTTGTGAAACCTGGCAGGGATGGGAGGCTCAATGTGTTTGAACAAACAGGCTCCTTGGCACAGCAGAAGTCTGGGTAATTTTCTCAGGGAAGTTGAAATCCAAATCAGGCGAATAATAGGCAGCCGCAGAGCAAATGAATTCATCATCTGACATCATGTTGGCTTGTCATCTGATAAGCCCCAGAGGTGTTACTGTGTCCTAAGATTTGAGATACTTTCTCCGCAAAGAAGGATATGCGAGAAGTAATTATTTTGATGCACTGAGTAAGTGCGACAACTGATGAGGGCTCTTCAGAGCCAGTGGCCCTGACGCTGGCACTGGCTTCATGAGTGTTTCTCAAAGGAAGCAAGTGGACTGCATTTAGGCAGCAAGGACTCAAACACAGCTTTTGTGTTCACAACCTTGACGCTGGCTGGGACCCCAAAGTCTCTGGAACTTGGCTTCAAAGAAACACCAACGGTTGTTCATTCTGTCTCTTATGGGCCAAGTGGTCTTGCCGACACAGCTTCTCTCTTGGCCATGCACAGAAACCAGCGTGTGCTTTCCAGAACGTGCAGGCAGAGCATGGCAAGGTGTGTATTCAGTCAAAAATGACTTTCTGGTGGAATGGAAACTCATCAATTCGATGCCGGTTCTTCTCTGTGTGTGGCACTTAAAATGATTTTACAAAACCCTTAAAATGATCTGAGAAACAAGATTTCAGTTGGGGAGATCTGGATTCCCCATGTCCCCACTCTAGTCCTTTCTCTTTTTCTGTTTTGGTTAGAAAGAGAATAAGGGCCTGGCTGAGAGATAGGGATTTTATAACAGAAAAAATATTCTGTATGAAGAACACAAAGGCATACCAATGACTTATCAGGCAAGGTGGGGTCCAGCTTTGAAGCAACCAGGAAGGGGAGACCCTTGGGAGGACAGTGATCTCCACGGCCAGCCCACCATGGGAGCACCATGCCTCGATACCACATTGCCTACCTAAAGATTCCAGTTGGTGTTCTTTGAACAAATTGTGCTGCAAGAGATCTAACCTTTTACATACAGCAAAGGGTCCTTCTCATCCTCTATGAAATAAAAATCCTCTTAGCTGTGAGACTACTGAACATAATTACAGTATAAATGCCAAGTCTTCTTCCTTTCCCACCAGTCACACCTCACACGCTGGGGCCTTTAGTGCCACATGGCTGAGAGGGTCTGTTTCTCAACAGTGGAGGTTTAAGGAGCTGGGCTTCCCTTACTGGTGCCACAGGGACAAATGGGACGTTTGGTAGTTTGGCTGAATGTGAGGATGGTGACTGACTCTTCTTGTGAAATATGGGCACATTCTTCTGAGAGCAGCAGGCAGTTCTGGCACTCGGGGTTCATTGGCTTCTCCACTCAGCAATATGGCTGGTGGAAAGGGATGCTAGGTTTTCCAGCCAAGCACTTCACCACTTAGCTCCACTCAGGACTTCTGTACTGAGAGGCCTTTATGACACAGTTGTTCTCTCTCGATTTTCACCAGCAAGAACTTCCCATCACTAATTATGACACCAAGTCTTTTATGGCTCATGGCTTCATACTAATAAGATCAGTTTCTTGGCTTTGAGTTGAACCAAGTGCTGTCACTCATTGACATAAATTCTTAAGATTTTTTTTTTTAAACAAAACCTTGGTAATCACACCAGGGTCACCTTAAAACTGTGGCTGTCAGGTAGTGAATGTCATGCATGGATAAATGTCAGGGGAGGAGGTGTGGTCACACTACCACCAATCTGAGCCTACTACTTATGCAGAACAAGCTGACCTGGACCACATTTTAAGATAAGTGATATTCTGTTTGGTTCAATCTGTATCCTGAAGGTACGAAGTAGTACCTGTCTAACTGGTAAGTAACAGGAAAAGGGGCTTGGAAGCTTGTGAATTTACCTGCATGTAGCATGTAGGTGCCTTACATTCATGGCATGTGATCCTAATTCAGCTGAGTGCATTCAACACTTGTCACTGAGCGCCCAATGGATTCAGCTGTTGTCTGAGTTCGATGTTTATGCAACCATTAACGAGTATTTATAACACAAGAGAATGAGTTTGTTCTTTTTTTTTTAGACACACAATGCAGCTTTAAAAATTAAATAACATCTGTTACTTTTTGGATCATTATAACTGGATTCCCATCAACTCTACATTATTCCACTGCTAATTCTCTAGTTCTTTCTTTTCTTTTACTGGTAGCCTCTCTTTGGTCATTTCACTGCTTATTGACGCCTTCAAGTGAGGAGAAGTGAAGGAAAGTGACAGGAGTCAGGTCTTCATCTGTCAATGAGGCTGTTGGTGGGGAAGCTGCCATAGAACACGAGCAAAGGAAGAGCAAGAAGGTGGTTCATGGTCCTAGGAGGCCTTCCTGGGGGAGCCACCCATGGGACTCCCTCTCCCCTGAATTAGCAACTGAGAATTAATTAATTGTGTATCATAGCTCCTGCCACGGCACCTAGAGCTTCATAAGTGCTCAGCACATACCAGTTGAACTTGGGAGACAATTATAGGTGACTTCATTGCCCAATGATCTCTTAAAGACACTTATTTTTATTGTTTCAAGGAAGAGACCATGCCTAATTTTGCTTCTCAAGCATGAAGAACCTTCCCAGGCTCTCTTAGTTCAGTAGTTGAGTGGCTGTTTGAGTCACACATTTATTTCACTATTATGGATTTTGATTTCAAATCAGTTGGGACACAGGGCAAATGAAACGGGATGTCGCTCTCTCCAGATGATGGACATGTAAGAGTGCTTTTTTATTCTATTAGATCTATATCCATAAAAGGGGATTATTGTCGCTGTCAGCCAGAAAAATTAGACATGTTGCTAATGGGAAGAACCAAAGATAACAGCCTCTTTGTTGATACATGTAGTGACAAAATTATATTAACCCCGGAAGACTAAAAAACGTTTTCTCTTGTAAATAGTCTTGAGAAACTGCAGCTCCAAGTCCAGCCATTTAGTTGTTGCTGATTCTGACTTAGCTTTCTGGTTTACACACTGGAAAATTCCTTACATTTTAATTTTCTCTGTGTGTATGTGTGCGTGTTGTGTGTGCATGTGTATGTGTGTTTAAATGCTATACCAACAGCTTTAGCTACTGGAAACATTTAACATTTTGAGCATCTCAGTGTATGACATATTTTATGTATGACCAGGTGATTAGCTTATGACTTCTGAATGCAGGTTTCCACACTGCCATTAAACATGATTCTAATCTCCTGTTTTCACAAATGGTTCAAGCTCACATGAATGATTTATGCCACCGAACTCTAATTATATAGGTAGTTGATCAACTGACCATAATCTCATTACATGCCATGCCCCCACCCCAGGGGATTAATGATGACAAAAGGAAAATTCTGAGGTGTCCGAAACTAAATTACAGGTGGAGAGTAGGAGGAAGAGACCAGACCAAGCAAGCAGCTATTGGCTGTGGGCCAACCAACAGCAGACTTCTCATGCTCGTGGGTATGTGCTGGGGCTCCACCCTGCCTCTGCATGAACTTCAGGACTGCTGCCTCTAACCCATCAAAGGTAACAAGTGGTTCTTCCTTATGACTGTGCACCTGTCCTAGAACTGTCCTTGCTTCTTTTAAAACAGCTTATGTCTTTCTTCTCCAAAACATATGGTATAAAAGCACTCAACTCCAGGATAGTGACATGTGACCTGCTTCATCCAGCCCTGCTGCTGGTGAGTTAGATTTCATGCCCCAGGACCTGCTCCCTTTCTGGGGAGCATGTGGCTCAATAAACCCTTTCTTTCAGAAAAGCTTTGGGCCAAGAATGATTTTTGTTTGACTGTGACCACCTCCCTTGCTGCTTAGGGCAGTGGAGAAGAGGAGGAGGAGAGAGGTGATGAGGGCCAGAAGGAGAGTGAGTCTGGGGTTGAGTGCAGCTGTAGCAGCCACAGGAGGAGAAAAACACACATCTTCCCAGGCTACACTCAAACTTTTGTAAATCTAGCTATCTTGGACCATGTCCATTAAGTGAAAGAAAATGTTGTGGATTTAGCCTTTAGTCCCAAAATTCTGTGCCCAAATTAGCTTACTGAAGCCCAGGCAATCCCCAAGGACCACAGCTTAGTATTCCATTCCTTGGACTCGTCTACAGAGGTGATGAACAGACCTTGTCTACACTTGGGTGAAATTAGGGCGGGAGAAGAGGGGAGGAGGCCAAGGATGAGAGCCGTCACTTCCGCACAGTGCTTTCGTTCCTCTAGATGACCAACCTGAGGAGAGATCACCTAACTGGACCCTAGGAGAACTGCCAGGAGATGGGTGTCACAACCTTCATTTTTTTCTGATAAGGAAGCTGGATATATAGACATTTAATGCCTGTTAATTTTCCAACTTTGGGCTTAGTGGTTTATTGACTGTCCTGAGCTATACTATAAGTTACCTGAGGGCTTTCCCATTGTCACATGCTGCCCTACCCCAAGAGTTAGTGTTGTGCCTCACACAGACATGCACTGGTGCTCGGTGAACAGCCAAAGTCGAAACAGGCATCAAGCTAAACTCTTGAAACCTTACTTCTGCCTTCTAGGTTTGTCCTTGACACATTTTTTCCCCTAAGGGCCTAAATAATTTTCAGTATCATTTTTATCATTTCTCATTTGTCATTTTCAACATCTCAAGAATGTTCTAGGGATGTTATTTTTATTCATCTATCTCTCCTGTTTCTCCTCTTTTTAACATGATGCTGGGAATAGAAGTAATAATTGGGTTTTAGTGCTAGGACTGGGTGAATAAGGACAGGATATTTTTTCCTGTATAAAAACTGTTAAATAATATGTCATTTTAGAGGAAGAGAGCCTTCAGGAGTGAACCATTATTATTCTTTGCTTGTTATAATTTACAAGAACAAAAATGCTTCTCTTTCAGGTAGCAGACAATCACTGACAGCCCCAAATACAGGTGCTCAGAAATGTAAGACTCATGAACACCCAAATGCCTTCGCTTTCTGATATCCTGGATACAAGTCCATTAGCACTGGTCATTCTAGCCATTCAAAAGTCCGGCCAGGACCCAGGGGTCCAGTAAAAGTTAAGCTGCAAGTTCCTTTGAGAGGGGAACATCTAACTGACCAAGTCATGTCGGACATGGCTACACTATAATTTAGACGCATGTAACCCTTCTACCTGTGGCGTTGTCATTTCACCTTGTTCCTCAGTGTGTCAACAGAGTTCACACTTACATATCGTCGAAGACAAGTCTCTGCCTCTTGCAGTCCCGGTGGGTGTTGGAGCCAGGAGACCATGGCTCTGTCTGTGGCCGTGACTTATGGACAGCGTTATCCGAATTGTTGTGAACCGTTTTCTGAACAACAAACAATACACAGTCTTTGAGAAACTTGCCACTTGGCTGAAAGAACAACCCGTTACCCAGAACACCTTGTGTCTGATTTTTTGTTTAAGTAAAGAGAAAGAATGCATGCATTCTAGTTCTCGAGCTGAGGGCTATCAGAAATGGGGTCCAGTGTCATTCTCACCACACTATCATGAGGCAGGTCACTCACAGATGCAGAACCTGAGGCTTGGCAAGGTTAAGGTACTTGCCCAAGCACAAATGGCGACAGTGGGTGAAGGCCCAGGGCTTAGCGCGTGCTTTTGCCGATTGACCAGACCTGCGTTCTCCAACTTGACTCTGCATCAGCATCTCCAGAGTCTCCAATTCAGATAGTCTGTGGTGGGGCCTGAGAACATGCATTTATAACAAGTTCTAAGTGTCGCTGATCCAGGGACCAAGCTTTCTGAACCACTAAACTGTAACTCATGATTCCTCAGAAAAGAGAAGTCATTCGGGCCGTATACTGACTGGTTATCATTTGCGGTCTGTGAAGGTTAGAAAAAGCCAGGGGGAATGACTAGATACTAAAATGTGTTTTTGGTCTACGTCCATGCTATACTGAATAAGCCCAATCCTTTCTGATCTCAGAAACTATGCAGGGTAAGGCCTGGTTAGTACTTGGATGGGAGGCCACCTAGGAAGACCAGGTGCTGTAGGCATAAAAAATAAAATAAAATGTGTTTTTGAAAAACAACACTATTGACCTGGGGAAAACTTAAAAAAAAATATTTCCTGGGCATACAAATATTTACAGAGCACTCAAGGTGTGCCTAACACATGGATCAGAATACAACTGTTCACATCGATTCCTCTGAAGTAATTAAAGTGGAGTGTATACAAACGCTTCTCTAAATATGGACCACTTCCACGTGCAGATCAAGCCTTCTTGTAAGAGCCTCTGGCACTCTGTGTGTTTCCTTCTTGGCAGGCATGGTTACTAATTATGGATGTGTGTGACCCCTCAGCTAAGTCACTCTAGTCCCCAGCCAGGCTGGGGTTTCGTGTGGGAAGGACTGAATCTATTAGATCATCGCTGTTATCTCCACTGCCTGCACACAGCAAGTGCTTGCTCAATAAACATGTTTCGTGAAAGAATGGCTAAATAAAGCCTGTAATTTTTTTTTGCAATTGTTAGCACACCATAGTGCTTGTGATGTAAGGGTATAGAAGCAAAGAAAAGTTTTGTTTGTTTTTAAATTTGAATCGGTAGCTTTTTATTTCAGGTTTTTCTAGTGTGGTTCTCTCAGATCCTGCAGCCTAGAATTAAAGGCAATTCTTTCCAAATGAGGGTACATAGGGGGTTAACTTCCTGATGACACAGTAAGATTTAGGCTTTTGCAGGAACTTCTCATAGCTTTTTTACATCTTTAGTTCTGGGACAGAGCATTAAGTACTGTCTCCTGCCACCTCTCTGCAGGGTCCTATTATCGTGTCTCATCACTCCCTGCCTCACAAGCCAGCTGGTTTTGACAGGCAAAGTGACCTGAAGAACTCAGTGAGGAGAGTTTGGAAGGAACTAATGTGCCCCACAGGATGCCTGGTCTGGGGCCACCCACTGGTCAATAGAGGGGGCAGTAAAGAGGAACTAACTAGTAGTGTTAGTTGCACAGGTGTCCACAGGTGTTGGGTTCTTTAAATAACGCCATCTCATTTAAATCTTATGATGCTGTTTTGCAAATAAAACAGGCTCTGAGAGATTAAGCAAGTGGCCCATGATCTCATGGCCACTATGATATGAGGAGAGGCAGGCTATGGATCCTAATACCCTGCCCTCCCTGGCACTAGAATTGCCCTGAAGAGGTTGTGGGAAAAAGGGTCGTGGTGGGGTGCCCCATCGCGGTTGCTACTGGTCGCCAAGGGCGGAACAGGAGCCCTGAAATCTTGGCCTGGGGTTCCCCATCCCAGGTTTAACGGTCCCAGGGCAAGGAGTCTTTTCCAATGAAAAGGTAGGTCGGTCTAAAACTCCCAATTCGCTTTGTCTCCGGATCGTGTTGCTTTGGGGTGCTTTCTCTTCAGGATGAGAAATGAAATCCTATAAAGAGGCTTCCTCAGCTGAAGGATTCTCATGGGGTCTGTCCCCCTACAGCTCTCGTAGGCCAGGACTCCCCACGGCAGCTTGGGGGCACCTTTCTGGGACCTCAGGCTGGTATTCAGACTGTGCTGGGCTAGAGACAGAGTAGCGGGTGTGCTCAGCTTCATTTTTACTTTAATTGGGATAGGAATACATCAACGCACCGCGAGTTCTCCGCTGTGAGTCTGCAGATGGTTCTCAGCCTTGTGCTTTTTGTTGGAGGGGGCGGAAGTGAACAAACCGCTGCCATTTGACCTACTGGAAGACGTCAGGTCCTCGTTGGAGTGTTTGTGTTTAGAGGCATCAGAGAGGGGCGAGACCGGCGACCGGAGCATTTTTTCATTTTTATTTATGGGTACTGCCAAGCTGAAAAAGGAAATTGCAGTAATGGAATGTCACACAGTCAGCACAAGGAGAGGTAAATGTTTTATATATGACCCAAACCTCCTATTTAAAACCTGCTGGCAGGAAGATGTTTAGGGGGAATTATTATACCAGGAAACAATTTTATGGTATTAGGGCCATAAGAAACAATAAGCAAATTTCACTCATTGTTTCTTTACTTGTCCAACAGGATGAAGAGTAATTCTGGAGTTAAATGACTAAGAATAATAAGACTTTCATTTTCTGAGTTTTTCATCCAGGAATCTCAAAATGCACACAACTTTCTATTTTCCTAACAAGCATAAGCAGCGAGTAATGAAAGGGCAAAGCCAATCAAATGATATACGAATTCACCACTTCCACAAGGACTTTTGCTAATAACCTGATCTTGTACTAATTATATGGAGAATAACAGGATCATAGAATAACCTGCAAAGCAAGAAGCAACTTTCAAGTGTTGGGTGTCCAAGCAAGCCAGGCATTGATCAGAATTAACACAGAATAGAAACTGTTATCAGAAGTTGTATTTTCCGATTTCTAGCTCCTTATTTTACCGTCAAAACTACTGTCTACAACTCCCCCCAAAATTAATCATCAGAGAAGGGGAGCTACTTGTATTCAGTCTTTGCAATTCATATTATATCAACAGGACTTTCTCTATTACTTAACTTTGAAAAAAAACTGGGGGAAAACATTAGCCTGAAATAAAGTTAATCATTGCTAATTTGGGAGGCTCACAGATAAGAGTCAGTTAAGAAAGGTAAATCCATTTAACAAAGATTTAGCCCTTATTCTTGCAGTTGGCTTTTTAATTGTCTCTGTTGGCTATCACTGCAAACAAGTCACTGAAGTCACTTCAAAACACAATTTCCTTAGCTGGTGGTGATAGTATAGAAATTACAAACTCAGGCGTCAAATAATAAAGCTAAGGTTCTCAATGTTATGCAAATAGATATGTGGAGGGATAGAATCTGTGGTGTGAGATTTCTGGTTCAAAAAGCACTGAACGTCTAACAACTTAGAAATGAGAGGACGCATTCTGGAAAATTGCCTTGGGCCAATCAAAAGTGGCTCAGTTCGTGATAAAGGCAGCGATGTTGGAGATGGAGGCTGATGGTCTCCATATAATGGTTTCTTGACATGTGAGAGAAAATGTCCTATTTTTAAGTCTATTATTTTGCACACTATGCCATTTTAAATGTTCAGGAAAAACTAAATAATTACATTAAATGTTGTCATAGGCATAATGATTATTTCTTCTTCATCATAATATGTTTATATATTCAGAAACTTTGTATGTCCTCTTTAGCCTGGGTGATCACCTTGTACATGGGGTTGTTTTATCACATGATAAAACTTGAGACTGGCCTTCACAAATCTAGAGGTACACAGACCACCTTTTCTAGAATGTTCTCAAAGCACTTTGACATGCATCATGTTGTTATTTACCAGGAAACCAGAGCGAGCAGCTCTGCTTTGCAAAGGCTCTAGAGAAAAAGCCTATTTCCCAGGGTCCATGAACTTGGATGGAAAAAAAGTTACATCCTCATTTTCATTAACCTCTCACTGAAATTGGATGTTTCCTATTATGAATGAAAGCAAGAGACCAGAGTAGGGGCATGGCAGGAGCAGTAGTGGCAACACCTGCAACTGTGTCACCAGCAGGAATCACAGACATATTCTGTCACATGACAGTTGCTACAGACCTCTTGAAATAGTGTTTATAGTTATACTACTAGAAATTATGTCAGTTAGTAGGTCTGCTAGAAAGGGTACCTGCCTGATGCATTTACAAAGAGGCACATATATTAACTACATTGCACATTTTTGAAAGATGATTTGGAACCACATTTTCCCCATTCACATTTTCCTGAAAGTTTGGGGTACTATCCCTTGGTGCAGAGTCTGTGGGAGAGCCAGCACCCCTCCTACTGGCACCCTCAAGAGCCCTCACTGTCCTGTCCAAGGTGAACCTGACGTTGCAGTGGGGCCTGGCTTGTGCACCTCCCTCACTCTCCATTTCCTCTTCGAGTTTCAATGTTGCTTTCTATCTTTTTCTAACCTTCCAGTTTACATCTTTATGTGTTGCACTGAAGCATTCATCTTCCCTTCAAAATACAATGTGCAAGTCAGGGAGAGCGAGGCATATCTTTGCCAGGGGAAAGCAGCTTCCAAGCTAAGGTATCTCTAAATGAAAGGAGCTTCTGTGACTAATGGTGAGCTATTCGCTTACAACAAATATGTGGGACCTTGCCTGGCTAGAAAGACATTTGTTACGGAGGGGATTCAGTATAGCATGGGTCTGTTTAGAACCCCTTCAGAGGAGTCGCCAGGTGGCCATTCAACCTTGGAGACGGAGACCCTAACAGCACAATTTTAGTCCAAATCTAAGAGCTTCAGGTGTATCACATGGAGATTCCACTCAAAGTTAATGTTTCTTCCTCTGTATAATAAGCTTAGTATGCTTATGGGTATAGTGTCTACTAAAATAGTGGTCTGAAAATTCAGTTATTAAGTTTTCAGAGGGAATGATGCGCTCTGGGAGTGTGTAACCAGTAACTGGTCTTTTGTTACAAAGAAGTATTGCCGCACACCTAGGGCTATGACATGAGGCTCACACTTCCTGGTACAATTATTAGCCTGAAGTGAAATCAAGGGAGAGAAGTCTGGAGACCCCAGACCAGAGGAGTGGTTAAAAATATCCGACTCTCCCACAGTACAGCTGATGACTTGCAGACCCAGAGGTACCCCCAGCTCACCTCTACCTTTGAGGGAACACGCATACCTGTTGATGGCCATGCTGCAATGGTTTGCAGACAAAGCATTACTGGCAGAGGTGGTTGGTCGTGATGAGCTGTCCTTCTCCCCCTGGGCCTTCTTCATCTCCCTGTAGTCATCTTCATTGTCACACTGTGTGGAAATGAGCAAAAACCAATCAACTGTGGGTTTCAAGGGAGTATAATGAGCTTGCATCAGCAACCTCCACAGAACAGGCCTCCCAGGGGACCAGCTGTGCTGGCCTCTTCACGGAGCATCCTGAGCAGCATGGTGGTGGCAGCATTATTGGCTCTCAGCCTAGGTTCCCAGCAGCGACTCAACAAACAAGGATAAACTCTGTCCGTTTTACTATTGACAGTTTTTGAGAGGAAAAACATGCACCACGTGGGACGAAAGTTCGGGAGGGGACACTGTGA
Organism: Eonycteris spelaea; assembly: GCA_003508835.1. Taxonomy (NCBI): domain Eukaryota; kingdom Metazoa; phylum Chordata; class Mammalia; order Chiroptera; family Pteropodidae; genus Eonycteris; species Eonycteris spelaea. The sequence continues at coordinate 1,236,963 of PUFA01000304.1, read as the reverse complement.
ATGATGACAACTTTTTGACCATCAACATACCTAATTTAGCCAAAGACCTGTTCTGAATTCACACTGCAGCTTCAGTGTCTCTCATTCTGGCATTTCTTGGTATCTCAATAAGGTATAGCAACGTGCTCTGGGCTTAATGCCATAAGGGAAGTGACAAGTTTGGACTTTTTATTTTGAAATTCATGGCTTTTATGAAGAGGGAGAGAGAGGGAGAGTGGATCTTGAAAGTTCTCATCTGGAGAAAAAAAATTTTATAACTATGTATGATGATGGATGTTAATTGGACTTATTATGGTGATAATTTTCAAACATACACAATATTGAATCACTACATTATATACCAGAAACTAACATAATGTTATGTCAATTATACCTCAATTTTTTAAAAGCAGGATGAGTAATGCATAAAGTACTAAAGTAGAAAACATTTCCCTGTCTTTCAAAGTTTCTTCCTTGACCTGCCATAGTGGTGTTTATTTGCTAGTTCTTGCTGTGCTCCTTGAGGGGTAGGGATACTTGTGAGGGAGTGAGAGTAGACTCTCAAGTGCCCAGGGGTCCTGTCCTGTTACGGGGTGCATAGGCACGGCCCAGCAGTGGAGAGTTCACGCTGTCAAGAGGTCAGGAAGTCTCATTGGGCATTTCCCATTTCCATGGCCCACTCCCCAACCCGAGGCAACCCAGTAACCTTTAGGGGACTGCAGTCTCTTCTCTGGGACCCCTCCATACCTGAATTGGAGCTGGGCATGGTGCCTACCCTGACTCCACTCTCACTGTGCCTGCTCCCTGGCCCCTAGGGGCCCAGGGCAGCAACCCTGTCCATGGAAGGAAATGGCAAGGGTGGAGTACTGCACAGAGCCCAGGAGTGCAAAGGGCCAAGGGCAAACAGAATCTGCCCCTGTGCATACTCTACTGTCTCATTACTCCTCATCAGAGAAACAAAGTACAAAGATAAAATGAAGAATTTCAAGATGGCAACCACAGACATTAAACTTCAAGCATGAGCCCTTCTGAGCATAGGGCCCTATGGGAAATCACTATGCAAACCTTGGGCTGACTTCTTATTGTGAGACCTGAGCCGAAAAGCCAGGGTTCCCTCCTGGCTCTGCCCTGTATCACCTAATGAACCTGGGGCAAGTCGCTTCAGAATCTCTGAGCCTCAGCTTCCTCATCTGTAAAATGGGCATGACAATAGTATTTGCCTCTAAAGCTGTAAGGACTAAATGATTTAATATGTAAAGTACTTAAAACAGCATCCCTCATGGGGACATACTTATGTGTTAACTGTTGTTATTGATTTTGTCCTAAATTTGGAACCACCATGATTACTGCAACCCGTGGTTTGTCACCCATTGTATTTTTCACTGTGGTCCAAGTGACTTTTGAAGGTACAACAATAGGAAGGGGTGAAAAAGCTTCAAAATTAGCTTTAATGCATGATGATGTTTTTCCCATGCTCAAAACGCTCCAACAACTGCAAAGCAGTTGAGTCTGCTTCCAGGAGGGTCTCCAGCCCTTCCTGCTTCCAACTGCCTTTCTCACTCCCGTGCTCCCCTGTTCACCCTTTTCCCTCTTTTGGTGCAATTTAATCCCTGATACTCTGATTAGTCGTGTGCCATGTAATGACATGTTAGTCGATGATGGACCACATACATGGCAGTGGTCCCATAAGATTATCAGGGAGCTGACAAGTTCCTGTCACCTAATGGCATCGTAGCCATCCTAACATCATACACATCACTCGCATGTGGGTGGCGATGCTGATGGAAACAAACCTACTGTGCTGTCAGTTGTAGGAAAGTATAGCACATATAATTCTGTATAGCACATAATGCTTGATGACAATAATAAACGAGTATGTTACTGATTTATGCATTTACTATACTATACCTTTCATCATTATTTTAGAGTATATTCTTTCTACTTATAAAGAAAGTTTGCCACAAAACAACGTGCTGTGTTACGCTGGCAGCAGCCTCATACATCTTGTATTTACCACGTACCTTGATTGCATCATTTTCTCTTGTGCTTGATTTAATCTCGTGTTGTTTGGATAGCAACAGGCTCCCAGCCCAGGAGCAACAGGCTATTCCATGCAGTGGTCTAGACCACTAAGCTTTGTGTTAGCGCGTGCTGTACAGGCTCCCAGCCCAGGAGCAACAGGCTATTCCATGCAGTGGTCTAGACCACTAAGCTTTGTGTTAGCGCGTGCTGTGAGGCTCACACAACAGTGACATCACCCAACAACATGTTTCTTAGACCCTCTCTGTTAGGGACAGGTGGCTGTCCTTGAATGTCCCCCCTCCTCAAGGTCCTGCTCCCAGTCCCTCTCTGCTACTGAATTCTGCCCAGTCAACATGACTGGGAGCAATAGCTGCCAGTTCTGATGCTGCAGCTGGCTCCTCCTGCAGGGCCCTGGTGTTGGGCACTCTGTGTTCATGCTTTACCCAGACTTGAACTCTATGGGGCTGTTGGCTTCTTAGTCAGTGAATGATCCCATTACTGATGTCACCCCACCCCTTCCAACAAAGAATGGGTTTCACCCTGCATTTCGCTTTTGTACAGGTCCAGCCTCCAGCTTGCCTCGTGCACTTGATAAAGATTTCCTGTGTGCCTACTTCAGCATGCAGTGGTATAGGGGTTCATTATTGAGAACCAGAAAGTGGGAATAATAACGGTACTTTGCTCACTGAGCGGTTCCAAGGACTGAGTTACACTCACAACAGTACTTGGCACACACAGAATACCATGCGAATGCCTGCACCCTCCCTTCCGCCAGGCCCTCAGCCCCTAGCCTACCTTGCGTTTCCTCTTGGATTTTGGCAAAGCCTTTTCGGCAGGTGTGTCGGATGGATGGCTGGGAGGTGCACTCTCGGTGTCCTTGGTTGCAGGAGCACTCAAGATCCCCGGCTCCCGGGGCAGGTGTTCTGGGATCCTGGACAGGAGGGTCAGGTCGATTTTGACCCATAGGGACCTGATCTCATCACTGTCCTTCAGTGGGGAGAGTAGTTCATTGCGGCCGAAGGGGACCAGCGTGTAGAACTGCTCCTCCAGCTCCTTGGCAATGTCACTGGTGGTCCTGGCGTTGATGGAGCCCACTGGTGCGCGGGGCCACCACCTCCGCTGATACTGCCGGCAGCCTCCTTGAGCCTCTGGTCACTTGTGGAGGTGGCGGCAGCCACCGCCTGTGCTTTGGCCAGAGGGTACACCTCCTGCTCTGACTCCAGGTCTGAGTCCGAGGAGGAGGACGAAGATGACGACTCTGTCTCAATGAACTCCTTGGACTTGGGAACGATCCTGCTCAGCCCCCGTGTGCGGCGCTTCTCGCAGGTGACAGAGGCAGAGGCCCGCAGCTCCTTGCGGTGGCCCGTTCTGCTGTTGCTGCAGGGCCTGGCTTTGGTGGGCTCTGGGGGGATCACTGCGCCTGTCCCCAGGGTGTCGGCGGGCTCCTCAGGCCGATGGCAGTTGGCGCTGTCGCTGGCTAAAGTCCTCTCTGTGCGCCTAGGCGGCTTCTTGCCCGCAGACCTGCGAGCAGTCGTGTTGTCAGGGGGTGCGCCGGGGACTGCGGGCGGTGGGGCAGCTGTAGTCAAGCCACTGCCACAGCTGCGGGCGGGGAACTTCTGCTTTACCCCCTTGGCCCTGGCGCCTTGTTTGCTGTCCTTGGCCTCTGCTCCTCCTTGCAAGCGCTCTTGATGTCCTTCTCTCTCAGGCCGGCCTGGCACCCGTCTGGGAGCTTCGTGCAGTCCTGCACTTGGTCTTTCCTGGGGCGTAGTACTGGCTGCCTCCGGCCCATGGCTCTCATTTTGGATCAGGATAGGTGGCTTGTGGGGATTAACTTTGTTCAGCCATTTATCCAGCTGCCACTTGTTAGAGGACGCCGGCTCAGCCTAAAGCAGAAAAACCGACAACAAAAAAAACCATCTTTTATTACTGACTTACTCAAAAGGGGCTGGGTTGTTTTTATCTTCACTTACACCCCTAGGTGTATGAGCAGAAAACCAATGGGCTGGAAGCAAAAGAACGTGGGCACAGTGGGAGTGTGGGACAGCTCTTGTGGTGGTGTCGCTTTCCTGTCCCAGGTCACCTAAATGGCAGAATGGTACTTTGAAGCCTTTTTGGAAAAATTCGGGGGTAGCACTGTGCTCCATTAGAACCCATTTCCAGCACTTTTGAGTGTTATACGATGTATATTTTTATAATTATACATAGATACATAAACTTGAGATTCCACAAAAGTTAACGGGGGCATAGTTTGGAGGCTCTGAGTGTTAAGCACTCATTTTTTTGGTAAGGCTTAAAATTTTGGGGGAAATCAGAAAAGTGGACCAAGTGGAATCCATAACCCCAAAGAAATAACGTAGAGTTAATGCCATGAAGACAAGTAAGGCATGGTTACTCTTGCAGAAGCAGTAACTTTGGGGCGATGGCTCGTTCTGTGGTCTAAAGTCCTGTTTCTGCGGGCCTGGAAGGTTGGACTTGGTCAGTCCATCTTTGACCTGCCTCCACTCCACTTTGCCAGAAAAGTTTCAGACATGGAAGTGACGATGGAAATCTCCCTGTAAGCAGTTTTTCCAACTCGGAACAAACCATGGAGATGACAAGTTTAAACTTGGCCCCGCAGGCTGGTTCCAGGGTCAGTGACTGCCCTGAAACACAATATGAAATGTAGCATAAATGCACTTTTCTAGGAGAAGGCCACAGTTTCAAGTCTCATAAAAAGGTTAAGAAATGATGATTTTTCAGGAAGCAACTGCTTGATTAGTTGGTTTCTAGTAACAGTCCAGAATATATGTTATGAACAGAAAAGATGTAAGGTTTGGAAAGTGTAGAACTCCAGACAAAGTGTTTTCAATTTCTGATTATGTGAAATGGGGAATATTTTGAGATATTAAGGTGATGTGTTTTTCTTTCCCAATGGCCTCTGACCCTCTGGTTGTGGCAGCTGTTGTTTCAAGGGGAGACTAGACACCAGCCCAGAATAAAGAAGACGTGCTTAGCTTTGCATTTCCAATGTGACTGGTTTAAGTCCAGAATTAGTCAGGCTCCCTTGTAGGAGAAAAACTTTTTTTTTTTTATCAGGACATCCTGCTGGTTCTTCCCAAACAGATGAGACCAACTGCACTTCAGAGAACCCCAGCACAGGGTGTCCAGTAATTGGGAAGGACAAGTGACATTCCAGTGGGTCCAGCATGAGGATCCAAGGCCTTTGCCCTGGGGCTGTGAGGTGGAAAGGCTTCCAGTCCCCCTGGGACCCACGTGTGGGAAGGGAAGCCCTCATGGCCCTGATGGGGAGTCTGGTCTCTAACTTGACTCTTTGCTCTGTTTGTTTTCATGCACCAAAAGGACAGGGGCTCCAGAGCAAGATGCAAAAGAACAAAAAGATCTATCTTCCCGTGCCCAAAGTTGTTATATGTAAATTCTGACCTTGCTTTATTTGGCTTCTCCAGAGAAAGAGAACACATGAAACATACAGAGTATACCTGGTAACTACTGCAAGAGTAGATGCGTGCAATGGAGAAAGTGGAACACAGAACAGCTTCTTGGCCAAAGGGAAGCTCTCAACCTCCCTGAGATTAGTTGAGTGTGACTGAAAGCTAATTTGGTGGCAAACAGTTTGTGGTTTCTGGTATTGCCCCTACCCCCCATTTCTCTCACTATGTGACCACTGATAAATCAGTGACTTGTGTGTCTCAGTTTCGCTAGACAAAAGGGGCACAATAAATAGGAATAAATGCTGAAGGGGCCTCTTGAAGAAAGGGGTCACGTACTGGGAGAGGGGCAAACATTCATGGCAGGGCATGCCACATACACTGGCCCCACTGCCATGTTTAATGCTGCCTCTCCCTCTCTGTTCCATGGCTCACACCTGTAACGTGAGAGAATGCGGACAACTGCCTATAGCCAGGACACAGCTGCACGCTGACGGGAGACGTGCACTGAGACGCCCCTAGTGGGAGCGCTGGCAGTGAAGGGGAGAATTGAACACACTCTGTGTGGGGCCCATGCCTGACGTGCTTTAGGGTCATTTCTTCTGCACTTCGCAGCTGAAGAAATCAGTTTCAAGGGCCATTTTCAACACATCACTAAATCACACTTCCTTTCTTAAGGAAGTTTTCAAGGGCCATTTTCGACACATCACTAAATCACACTTCCTTTCTTAAGGACCTACAATGCCCTCCTATTACTGCCTCTCAAACAAAATCCAAATTCCTTGGGCTGGTGTTCAAAGGCACCCGTCATCTTTCACTGCTGCAATGCCCACAATGTACCTCCCACCTCACACATGTTATCTAAGTTAATCCATACAGACAAATGTTATCGCTCTCAATTTGTAGCTGAGGCTCAGAGGGGTTAAGTGACATGTCCAAAGCTTCCAGGCCATTAGGCACCACCGAGACTAGGTTTAAAGACCAACTTCTCTCCCCCACTGCTTCGTTTGAACTCCAAATGCTCTCTGGAGTAGTTTCCCGGAAGGAGGACCTTATTCCTTTGGTCTACAAACTAAAATGATCCAGTTAGGTCTGATTTTCGGAGAACACCACTAACTCTCCCAACACCGCCTGTGCCCTGTATATCCTCAACACATAGCCTTTCGATATCCATATCCATTTCATGTGTACATTTTAGGTCTGTTCCTTTGTGTCCTCTGAAGTGGCTGTAACAGGTTAGGGAAGCAGACTGCTCTGAATCTGCTCCTACTAAGACCTACTCACAATGGGCTGTCACTCAAGTTGTATCATCTATCCTTCAGGACAACCGCACTGATTGTCCTCACAGGGATTCTGCCATTTGATGGGGGAGGCGCCTGTGGCCAAGGAGCTTAACCATGAACAGTTAAGTGGCAGTGAAGGTGGGGGTGGGGAGGAAGCAAAGCTTTGAACCGTTGTCTACAGACATGCTGCTGGTATGGCTGTCCATCAGAGTCCCTGCTCAGTGTTTTGTTTGTTTGTTCACCTGCTGCTTTGCACTTTCAGCCATGACGCTCCTCCCTGGTTGCTCTTCTCTCTGTTCCTGCACAAGTACTCATCACCAACTGCAGACTGTGCTTTCTCTGGTCCCCACTGCCAAGCACCCCAGAGATGCCTAATAAAGAAGCTCGTGGAAACACTGAGTAACTTGCCTCTCATTGCTGTTGATTTTCAAGAACCACCTAGGGCAGCATTTTCCAAAACGTCAGTTCACATCATGAGAAAAGTTTCCACGGTCAGATAAGTTTGGGAATTCACAATGGAAAACACAGTCTACCTGAGCATTTCTGAGGGCCAGTGAAGCGCTAGATCTAAGAGAAGGGTTAAACCCTAACCTGAACTGGCACTCCTTAAAACCAAGGGACCAGGCTCTTTGTCCTTATGCAGTGCCTGTGACTCAGGGAATGTTGGTCTCGGGAGCTCCATGTGCGGGTGTAAACATGCTAGCTGAGGGGGAAGGACTCTGACATGAAAGGACGTACTACGCCAGGAAAGATGATGAAGCTCAAATGAAGAAAATGAAGCTAAGAACAACTTGGCAAACCTTGGGCTACAGAGAGGGGGTCTGCAGCGAGGGAAACAGTTTGCGCAGGCTCCTCGGTGCTGGCTCACAGACAGGGTATTATACTATGGCGATTCATGCAAAATGCAGTGGCATTTTACAGCCGCAGCCATAAAGAACAGTTCAGATGAAAGTCAGTGGAGCCCGTGGGTTTCAGGTACTGGCATGCTGAGGGGGGATGCAGGTGCCTTGGAAGGTCCTCTCCTACTCCCCTGACATCATGATGTTACGGGTAGGGGAAGTGAGGGCCAGAAATGCTTTGCTTCAAAGCAGATAAACTAGTCTGCATCATGGAAGGTGAGGTATGGCTATACAGAGCCACTTTGTCATGTGGGGTTCAGGAAAACAAGTCTCACTGCCCTCTGCAAGGTGACCTGGGCCATCAGCGTGAAACTGTGACAGTGTAGAGGGCCAGCAGAGTCATGCTCCTTCCCTTCTGTGCAATTTTCATCCTGTAAACTCGCTATATTTCTAAAGGGGGTGTGTCTTGGGAAAAATGTTAAAAGAAACCTGACTTTCATTCCAACTAATACATTTCTTTCCAGCAGAAAGAAGTAACTTGCAGAGTGGCTAATACCTCACTTGCTACTTGTGCATTCTTTCTGCCTAAAGAAGCAAAGAAAGGAAAACTGGGCGTGGCTTCAGGCAACTAAATCGTTTGGAATCTTGCCGCCTCTTCTCAGTCTGGGCCTCTGAGGGCTGCTGGAAGAAATGGCAAGAGCTTCCTATTATCCCAAGGAGTTCAAGTCTTTGTAATTATCTCTTGACATTTACAAAGAATTTGCTTAACTAGTTCCCTTAGGCTGAGATTCAGCCTCACCCATGAGCTCTAGAAGTCACATTTCAGTAAGAAAATAAGACCCAACATTCATGAACTTAACCCTCAAAGTCACAAAGAAGAGTCTGGACAGGGGGTCTTCACAGACATTGACACTTCTTATCCACTTCCACTGCCCTCAGCTTCTGCAGTGTCCCAGAACCCAGTCACTTCCTATAACTAACACTGTTCTGGAGTTTTCTCAACATATGTGGCATGAAGCTGGCTTTGAAAATACTGTTGAACTCCTCTATTTTGCTGAATTCCCGTACCTTTCGGTTTCACATTATTCCTGTTGTTATGCCAGTTCTATGAGGACTGGAACCTTCTCTGTCAGATAACTGCTGTGCCTTGTAACCCAGTGCCATGTCTGTGGCAGATGTTCAGTAAGTATTTGTTGAATGAACACTGAATGAGTGAATGAATGAATGAAATTATGAAGAAGGAATAATAATTTCGTGTCTGGAAAGAGTCAGGGTTATATCAACATCTGGCTTGTATAGGTTAATATTGCTAAGGAGGGAAGAAGGGAGAGTGGGGGCGGAGGGGGGGAGAGAGAGAGAGAGAGAAGAGAGAGAAAGAGAGAGAGAGATTGATTTGTGTCACCCTTCACGATGCTCCCCTCTTACCGCCATGGTCTGTATAAGTGGCTTTTGATTTTATTCCAGAGCCTATTTAGAAATTTGGGCCCCAAAGGGTACAGAGGGCTGTAGGTAAGAAATTAAATCCTCTGATCCATGGTAGAGTCAAATGTTCACACACTCAAGAGGAAACTACTTTATTCCTTCCTTAGAAATCAAAGTCTACCTTACAGATGCACGGACTTGAGAAATTTGCTCCCAGCCCTCTCCCAAGAATCTCCATGCTCTGAATTACTTTTTATTTCCCCCTTCCCCCTTTAAAGTAGAAATAGGCATATTTTTATTGATACCTTATAATACTTTTATATGAGGCACCTAAATCTTCCACACAGATACTCATTATACCTATAAAAGGTTTCGTTATTATTTGTTGGTTGATGCTAATTTTTCTTTTTATATTTTCACAAAGAAAACACAGTAAGGTTTTATTAATATTTATAGCTCTTCTAATCCATGACAAACTGCAAAGAAGTAAGATTCTAACCACGTCTGCTCCTCATGAGTCCTGTTCTGGTGATTTATGGGCGACTGCACTTCCCAGGAGGTAAACTGCCCTGACTAGTTACTGCCTGGCTGATCCCTGGGGAGGCCGACCCATAGAGTATTTCCAGTCATTGGTTATTTATAGCACATTAGGAAACTTCTGGAAGTCAAGATAGAGATTTTTGCACAATGAAAGATGAAATTTCTATACTCCCAAGAGAGCTGTGTAATTAGAAGTGTGAGAGGGGACAGAGTGGAGAAAACGATGAGCCCAAACAAACCCTGATGGCTGTCAAGGGGTGGTGGCTCAGGGGTTGCTGCCATCATAGTCGGGTGGTGGGAGGTGGTGGGGAGGCATGAGAACCAGGGGCCATGGACTGACTGCCTGGCGCCCAGGGAGAAGCCGGCCAGAAAGGCTCGGGCCAGCGCAGGTCTTACCTCGGGGCTGGGGTAGTGGGCAGGCTTGCTGCCCTCACTCTCGCTAGAGCTGCTCTCGGTGTCCGAGTCGGATCCGGAGCTGCTCTCCGAGTCACTGGATGAACTGCTGCCGCTGCTGCTGCTGCCGCTGCTGCTGCCCTTGCTGGAAGGCACCGAGGCTCTGCAGTTGGCCTGCTGGACCACGGCGCTGCCAGCCACAGGGCCCCCCAGGAAGGAAAGGGAAGGAAAGCCAAGTGAGCAAACACGAAATACCACTGAGCAAGCTGTCATTACCACCAGAGGAGCAGGAGGCACAGGCCGCACATCTGTCAGCCATCACTTGGCACTAGAAGAGCAATCATCAAGGTCAAAGGCATCCTAATGGTTAAACAAAATAGTACCTACATATAAATAAAACTGGGAGTGAAAGTTGGCGCCCCTTGGTTGACGGGCACGCATTATTTGTGTGGTCATTTTAAGGGGGAGGTGGTATAATTCCAGAGCCGTTGTTTCTATTTTGCTGCTGCTTCTGGGAATGGCTTTTTAAATGCATCTCCAAATCTAATCATCTACAAAAATGCAAGGAAATCCAAAATGCTGGAAATAGTTTGTAAAAAAATGAAAATTTCTGTTTGCTTTATTTTGGGATGTGGGCTGTGAGGATGGGCACAGTGTTCTGCTTTGTGCTTTCAATGGCCTGCTGGAAGGTTCTGGAGACCGCAGGACCGGCAAAGTTATATAGTGTGGGCTTCCCACCTCTTCCCGCCCATACACTCGAATGCTGTCGCCTTTATAGGAGCTGGCTTGCTGAGTAAACGGTAATTTTCCTTTGAGCTCTTTATTAATGGACTAAAGATCCATTACTTACACATTTTTTAAATATACTCCAGACTTTAAAATTCAACCCTACTACAGTTGGGTTACAGCAATAGCATTTCAAATTATACTTTATGTCCATATCCATGCTGGAACTTGCCAGGAAGTTACAGACTCAAATCATACACTCAAAGAGAACAGGAAAACTGGACACTTTCTAATGGTAATTAATTAACCACAAAATCCAAATAGCACACATCCACCCAAAGAGAAGCCCCCCAAAAGTTTTATACTCAGAGAAGCCCCCCAAAAAGTTTTAGTACTCACATAATATTCAACACCTTCAAAGTCTGTGTTGATTGCTTCCACACACACCTGAATTTGTTCTTTTGAGGTCAAATTTTAAAACCAGAAAATGCTGTGACCACTTTTTCATATCAAGTCAGCAAATATGAGCTTGGACCTTCTAACTGGGACCAATGCTCAACAGGAGTGGACATTAGAGAAGGCCATGGGCTGGGGAGCTCGTCAGGGTTTAGGGTCTCAAAAAAAAAGTGCAAAGCAGCCTGGACAAGGTAAAGGACACTTTTCACCCTCCCCTTAAACCTGTGACAAATGCTTTGCCCAAGGTCTTCGATGTGAAGGGTTAATGCTCATTGGAGCCTGGCTTCTAGGATAATGCCAAGACAAGAAGCTGTCCTATAGGAGATATCTATAGGAGAGTTGGAATATCATCTTCTCTAGTGGTTTCTATGTCCCCCACCAACATCATGGTCCATACCTACTGTGTGACAAAATTCTTCAACGTCAACAACATCTGCACATTTATGTTTTGCCTGAACTGGCATGACTTCTTTGGCAGCCTCTCATTTGTGCCTGGGGTTGAGTGATGAATCCTGGCTCTTTGGACAGAGTCAGGGAAAGGAAGGATAGTGATCAAAGGGCTGTGATACCACTTTCTTCCCTCATGAACTAAAATCCATCTTCCCTGGTGGCTGAGTTGGGATGCCTACTGTTAGTAGGGTCATTAAAAACAAAAAACCTTAGATTCTGGCCAAACATGAATACCTGGCATCCATGTTAACAGTCTTTTAGGAGACTCTCAAAACACTGGGGAGAAACTCCAATAAACAACCCCCCACTAAAAAAACCAAACCCACATCCAACAACCTCATGTTAATAGTTTGTTAGTAAGCCCCCAAAACACTGGGAAAAAAAACTCCAAAAACAAACTAACACCTCCTCCCCAATTAATAAAAACCTAAGCCTGAAACCCCCTAAAGTGAAGCAACACACGGTGAAAGGAAGAAATATGTCTCCCTACCACATTCTGGTGACATCCGCTGAAGACTGAGAAATTAAGATGGACTAAGAGTGTGGTGGTTCACCGACATGATGGCCAAAGGCTCTGAGCACAGAGTAGTACCATCCACAGGCTTTAACTCAAACAACAAAAAAACCTGTGATGCGCTACTGTGCGCATCTGGACATTGGGTAAGCACAGTGGAGGTGGCAACATGCATGGAGGGACTGCCTGCCTTTGCAAAAGCAGCACTTTGATTTCCGGGAAAATGTCCATTAACCAGTTCCATGCTGCCTGCCTACCTGTCACGAGAGGCTGTTCTATAGGAATGAGACACACTAGCCCAAAAGATAGATTCTCTTGGCTGAATTACGTTGGAAAAGCCTCAGGTTTTCATGTCTTCCTTCCTTAAATTAGGAAATTCACTTAAAATGACAGTTTTACTGGCATAACTATATTTGTTTTTAAAACAGGTGAGAGAGCCAAGAGTTTTAGGTTCTTCCTCATGTTTTGCTTGTAAGGAGGGTCACGATTAAATATATTCATGTTTCAAGGGTTTGGGTAGAGAATGAATCACCAGAAAGAATCTGTGTTAAGGGTGGGAGCCTGGAAGGACTCTGGTGTCTCTGGCTGTGGGATTAGGAGAACTACCCCTCTGTCCACAAACTGCTCCATTAACTGGTGTTTTGTGCAGGTCCTTGGGTGTCAACTGGTTGTTAATAACTGCTCTTGTCATGACTGCATGAGGCTGCTGTGCTTCTGTTGGAGCAGCTGCAGCAGGGAGGGTGGAAGAGTAAATTCTAGGAAGCTGGATGGGATGGTTGTCACAGTGACTATAATAAAGGGGTTGGCTTAGCTATTCTGGGAGGCCTCTTGGAGTCACAGAATCAAGATGGAAAAAGATGCATCGGAAAGACCTTCCTGAAAGACAAGGCTGTATATATTTAAAACTGCCAACTGAAAATTTTAGTGTGCCAACTAGATGTCATGTTTCTGTACCAAAGATATTAAAAAAATTGACTTAATTAAAAAAAATTAACTTTTTTCCTGAAAAGATAACATAGATAGGTTGACATGACACAACCTTTGATAATTTTTAGGAAAGTTCTTGGACCCTATGCAATATGGTGCCACTGAGTCTGCAGACATGAAAACATCAGTGAGATCATGGAATAAGTCTTTGTGTCACCCAACTTAGCAAAGTGCCAGGGAACTAGTAGGCATTCACATGTGATTACTGTAAAAAAAAAATCAAGAGAAAAAACCTGTCATTGGGTTAAGTTTTTTTTTTTTTAAAGCATTTAACCTTTCCAAAAGGTTACAATCTCTCTTTTCCAATAAAAAAAAAATATTTAAGGGAATTTCAGCACCTCTTGTGCTCTTCCAATTTTGACACTTCTTCCTTTCAAAGGATATTTCTTTAAATATTCTCTAAATTTCATCTGCTATAATTTAAGTTCAGTTTGCTCTTAGATGGTTTATTTAATTTTTGTATTTTGATTTCATGAAATGTTTTGCTGCTTTCATGAGTGGTCAAGACCAAAACACTTTGAGAGAGTACTGGCTTTATCCTAAATGACCTGCTTTCTACGTCTCTTCCTTTGGCTGCACTGACACATTCCTTTCAGAATCTGGCCTGGGCTAAGCCTGAATACAAACAGTAAAAGAAAAGATCTGGAAGCTAAATGACAAATCCTGGATCTCACAGTGAAGGGTGCATTGTGTGGCCTGGACGAACACCCACAGCCATCCACAAGCTTTCAACCACCAAGTAACTGGGAAGCAGGCTGTCTGCCTGCTTGGCACCGTGTGGATACTGCGACGCCCAACAATGGTGCCTTGCATCCTGTGGGCACTCCACTGGTCTTGGCTGAGTGATAATATTACAGAGGAGGCCACGGCAATTTATCACTCAGCACTCAGTATGAACTCAACAAGCGCTTGACTTCCAAACTGTAATCAGTCCCCTAGCAACAGTGTTCCTGTATCGAAAGCATCTTTACTGATATTAACTGATCTAAAACTATAACCATATGATGAGAAGTGAAAATGGCAAAAGCTGACACAAGGTTTGCTGTTTACTTTCCAAAAAAAACAAAGCTGATAGGATGGTCAGTCCTGTACTAACCTTTCTTTGTTTGCTCTGTATTAACGGCCAGAAATGATTCTGTTAAATGTGGCCTTTGAAGCTCTTCATGGTCTGGCTTCAATCAGATCTCCAGCTTTACCTTTATGGGACCGTCCCTAAAGCTCAGCCATGATAATTTCTCATGATTTTGACCATCTGTGCCTGGTTATAGCTGGGTGCCTTTGCACATGCCATTTTCTGTGTCAGAAACTCCTTTCTCCCTTTCTTCCATTATTGTCTCATCACACTCCAGCACTGAGCTGCATCGCTGTCCTGTTCTGTGAAGTTTTTCCTAATTTCCCCACACATAATGGAGGTTTCCTCTCCTGAGCCCCTAGAGCACATCGCCCATTTCTCTACTATAGACCTTACCATATTAAGGATAGGAATAATCTAATTTATCCTTGCATCCCCAAAGCTAGCAGAGGGTCTGGCATAAACAGATTCTCAACACTATGTGAAAGAACTTAATAAAAGAAAAGTGATTCGTGATCCAGCGTGTAAGTCAATGTATTTTGTTATACTATGAAGTCGCTGATGAGATGTTCATATATACAACATATGTATTTTTTTTCTGTTGTCTTGGGGCTGGCCAGGATTTCATAAAACTGATATCTCTAGAAAGCTACTGCTATATTACAGACTGCAAATTGAAAAACCTACAGGGGCCAGGTAGTAGTATAAAGGAGTGAAGTCCAGGTATAAGAAAGACAAATGCCTAACGCATGACGATAAATGACAATGGACCCTTGGCTCCCTGGCGGGGAAGGAGTCAAAGCGGAGAGAGCCCCGTCCAGTCTAGCACCGCTCTCCATGTCACCATACCCCTGCCATGTGGAAACGAAAAGCCCTAAATCCCAATGTTTATACCAAATCTCCTGATTTTCAAATGCTAGCAACTAATTTGAAAAGTCTAACAATGAGAAGTTCCACTGTATTTTAGCAATGAAACGCATCTGTAGGTCAGATGAGGCCTGTGGATCACCAATTTGAGACCTCTGATTTACGTCCTACTATTACACATTCTGAAAGCCTCGGATGCTTCCATTTAAAAGAAATGGACAAAACAAACAAACAAACAAAAAACTCCCCCAAAACAACAAACAAACAAAAAAACACAACCAGGAGTTTTAACTCTTTTGGGGATTTAGATTAGCAGGGACAAACAAGAGGTTAATCAATATACTCAATCAATGCACTTATTTAAAATTTAAAATAATCGATTCACCAGAAGCTGGAAAAAGAGTCAGAGACATCTCATGTACCCTCATTCAGTTTCTCCTGTGGCTCCATCTTCTATAACTACGGTAGAGTATCAAAAATAGAAAACTGACAATGGTACATTATTCTACATAATTTTATCATGTGTATAGATCTGTGTAACCACCACCACAATCAAGATACAGAGCTGTCCATTACCACAAGGCTCTCCCTCATGCTATTCCTTTAGAGTCAAGCTCATCTCTCAGCCCCACCTATCCCTAACCTGTGGCAACTACTACTATGTTTGCCATCTCTCAGATTTTGTTATTTTAAAAAGTTGAATAAATGGACTCGTATATATTGTACATCCTTTTTTTAATGGGATATAATTTGAATATAGTATATGTCATTTTGAGATGGCATTTTTTTCAGTCAAGATAATGTCCAGAGATCCACCCAAGTTGTAGAGTATATCAAAAGGTTGTTATTTTTATTGATTCCATGGCATGGACATTTAACCATTCACTCGCTGTTTAACCACTCAACCACTGAGGGGCACTTTGGCTGCTTTTAGTTTTTGGCTATCATAAGTAAGTCTACTATGAGTATTTGTGTAGAGATTTTCATATATGTTTATTTCTCTGAGACAAATGTTAAGGGATGCGATTGTTAGGTTGTATGATAAGAGTATGTTTAGGTTTTAAAGAAACTGCCAAATTATTTTTCACGTATTTTGCAGCTCCACTGTTGTGCTCCCTGCTGGCTTGCCTCTTTTATCACTGTATAATGTCCACTATGTCCTGGTAATTTTCTTTGTTCTGAAGTCTAGTAATGGCTATACTAATATAGGCATTCTGGCTTTTTTTTTTTTTTGATTAATGTCTTCATGGTATATAGTTTCCATTCTTTTACTTTCAGACTAGCTGTATTGCTATATTTGAATTGAGGTTCTTGTAGACAGCATATAGTTGGGTTATTATTATTTTTATCTCTCTGCCAATCTGTCTTTTAATTGGTGAATTTAGTCCTTTTACGTTTAATATAATTATTGATATTGTTAGAGCTTAAGTATGCCATTTTACTTTCTGTTTTCTGTTTGATCCCTGTTTTCTTTTTCTGCCTTCCTAATTCTTAAAACCTATTTTAGGATTACAAATATATATATACATATATATGTGTATGTATACATGTATGTATACATATACATATACACACACATATATATACACATATATATGTATATATACATATTCAATCTACTGAAACTAAAAAATAAAAATAAAAATAGTTCACCCATTTCTTCTACCACCCCCTCCACCTCTGGCAACCACCATAATAGAATAGAATTATACAAAAATAGAATACAATTATATTTGATTTATTTACAGTGTTTTTGAATTTACCTCTCTGTACAGTTTTAAATTACTTTCTAGATGCTACATTACACATGCCCTGTCGCGGCCTACTGGTATTATTATTTTACCAATACAAGGAAGCATAGAAACCTTGCTCCTCAACGGTCTTAAGTCTTTCTCCTGTATGCATCGAGAACCACATCAATGTTTCAAATTTTTCTTTCAACTGTCAAACACATTTTAGAAAACCCAAGAGAAGAAAATTTTATTGTATTTACTCTCCTTTTACTCTTTCTATTGTCCCTTTTCCTTCTTGATATCATTTGTTTTATCAAGGTTCCTTCTTTTACCATTTCCTTTCTGTTTCAAAAGCTTCCTTTACCCATCCTTTTTGGGTAGGTCTGTTGGTGACAAATGCTCTTAGTTTTCTTCATCTCAAAATATCTTCATTTGTCCTTCATTTCTGAAGGAAATTTTCAATGGACATAGAATTTTCATTGACAGTTCTTTTCTTTCAACACTTGAATAATGATGTACTATTTCCTTCTGGCCTTCACGGTTACTGAATCCAGGGTCATTCAACCTGTTTTGATTGTTTATCCCTACAGGTCAGGAGTTGTTCATTTCTCACTGCCTTCAAGATTTTTTTATCTTTTGTTTCAGAGGTTTGACTATGGTGTTTCTTGGTATGAATTTATTTGGATTTATTCTGTTTGGGGTTTGCTCAGCTTCTTGAATATGTAGGTATCTTTTGCAAAACTGGGAAAAATTTTAGCCATTATTACTTTGAATGCTTTTTGAATAATTTGTAAACCCTTCTTCTCTTGGGACTCTAATGACACAAATGTTAGATCTTTTGTTATAGTCCCACAGATCCATTTTCTTTTCTTTAGTCTATTTCTTTCTGCTTTTCATATCAGCAGTTTCTATTGTTCTATCTTCAAGTTCATATTCTTTCTTTGTTTCTCTTTATCCTACTGTTAAGCTCATTTGTTGGATTTTAAAATTTCAGTTATTTTATTTTTCAGTTCTAAAATTTCCACTTGAATTTTCTTATATCTTTCTTTGCTGAGACTCTATTTTTCATTTGTTTCAGGTGTATTCTTAATCACTCACTGAAGCATTTTATAATGGTTCTTTTAAAATCCTTATCAGATAATTCTAATATTTATGTCATTTCAGTATTGGCATCTATTGACTATCTTTTCTCATTGAGTTGAGATTTTTCCAGATTTTTGTTATAACTAGTGATTTTTCTATTGTATCCTGAA
This sequence comes from Eonycteris spelaea, assembly GCA_003508835.1. Classification (NCBI taxonomy): domain Eukaryota; kingdom Metazoa; phylum Chordata; class Mammalia; order Chiroptera; family Pteropodidae; genus Eonycteris; species Eonycteris spelaea. Next base: position 1,219,002 of record PUFA01000304.1, on the reverse strand, counting down.
CATTTTTGGTATTATAAGACTTTGGATTAAAAAAAACCTGCTTGTTTTCTAGTTAGCCTCCATTAATAGCAGACCAGCAAGGGTGAGAGGGGCCTCTCCTCATAGTTGGGCGAGGGTCAAAGGAAGTCTAGGCTTCCCACTTGGCTTTTGCTGATGAGGATGGGGCTGCCACTTGTTTATTCCATACGGTTTGGCTGGAATAGAGCAGTTACTATTTTAATCTTTTCTTTTGCTAGAATAACCATTCCTGGGCCTTTGACTAGAAAGAGATGGCTTTTCTGTGGCACTTTAAAAAATCTGTGCCTATTAGCAATTCCAGGTTGTCAGCTTCTCTAGCATTCACTCTGGGCTACATGGAGAAAAAAGAAAATTCAGGGAACTCACTGCCATGTCTTTCCCAGGGTCTGGAGTCCTGAACTGATCTGCCTTCTCTCTACCTTTAGTCTTATGTTTGTTTTATTATATGTGTGTGTGTGTGTGTGTGTGTGTGTGTATAAACATACATAAAAATATATAAACATATATAAAAATATATAAACATATATAAATATAATTATATATATAAACATGTATATATGTTTAAGAATTTAGCTGTACTTAGCAGAAAGAACAGGGAAAAGTACATTGGCATCTTGTCGCAGAACAGAAACCACCCACTTGAATTTATCAAGAGGAAAGAAATCAACCCTCTCTTAATACTGCTAGTCCTCAACTCTGGGTAACTGTCTCAAAGGCTGATGAATGAAATAGCCATGCAGATGTCTGCCACAGTGCTTGTCCATTTTATCACCTAGTCAAATTAAGCATTAATTCATTTACTTAAAAACCACTTATTGTGGAAATTAAGCTCAGATTTTATAAGTATGTGTTCAAAGCTAGAAAGAACGTGTCACTAATGATATAGCAGTGTGAGAAAAATGTCTCAAGTGAAATGAGGCTATAAAAATGTTAAGGATAAAATGGTGAGTACTTTAAGAACTTTGTTCAGAGTAAATGGCATTGGGGTAAGGGATGGTATTGGTGTGATGTTTGTTAAGAGTACACTTTGTGCCAGATATATCAGAGTGACAGCATGTGTGGGGTGTGTGTGTGTGTGTGTGTGTGTGTGTGTGTGTGTGTGTGTGTGTGGAGGAGGGAGCTGACAGACACCTGGCCATACACAGAGCCTAGAACACAGGAATAGCTGGTTCTGGCTTCTCAAAGGGAAAAAGTATAACCACCAGAAGTGGTATAGGATCATAAAAAGTATATGAAACTGGCTATGAAAACTATAAAACAAGTTCCAATACTGCTTGTTGACAATACAAAGACCACACATTTTTTATTAATCTAGAAAAATGAAAGAAAGCTCTACAAATAAGTCAACACAAAATAATGACTCAAAAACAATGGACGATACTTCTGTCGAGACCGAAGACCCCTGTTTTTTTTTTTTTGTCACCTTATGCTTTTGTTGCCTCCTTACAGGGTAGGTATTATTCTGCCACTTTATAGGTGAAGACAATGAGGTCCCTAATAAAAGACAGAACTGAGATTCTACTTGTAGAAATTTATCCTATGAAAATAATAAGGGATGTCTAAAAAACAGTTATGTACAAGGATATGTACTCCTATTATTTGCAAAGGAAAGCATTTATAAACAACCAGAATGCCTCCAAACAGGGGGTTAATTAAATAAATAATGATACAGTTTCATGAGGGAACACTTTTCCATAGTCTAGTCATTCTGAACATATTAGCAGAAATACTTCCTATGATGAAAAATCCTCACTGTTTATTTGTGAGGAAGTGGACTTTTCAGAGTATGTCAGTCATTTGAGGGCACAAAAATTGGTCAAGAATACCTAAATGTTGCCTCTCCTTTTTCTCCTGGGAGAGGGCAGGTTTTGCTGATTCTGGGTTTTACTTAAGAATCAGAGGGTCCCCATGTCTATAAACAGGCTCTTACAGGGAATATTAAGTACACAGACTGTGTAAGTCTTCTGGACTTGTTAGGTGAGGTCCAAGCATCAAAGGACTGAGGTGGAGCACCTTTGAGTGACACCTGGTGATTGGTGATGGTGCATGGTGGACCTGTTCGGTGGGGCTTCTCTGCCCCAGCTGTGCTTTTGTACCCTTTGACAAACAAGTTGAGGACATAATCCTACTTTACAGGATATATGAGTGTGGTTTTTCCTTGACAGCCTACTGGCTACAAAGCAGCATGATCATAATTATGTTTAAAATATATATATATGTATATATCTGTAACACTAGAAGGATATATACTCAAATGTTAACTGTAAATATTTTGGGGTCATAATTATGAGGATTAAATATTTTTTAAAATTTCCTAAATTTTCCAATTGTTCACTTTTTCTCCAATAGATCATATGCTACCTCTTTTAAGTCTATTTGATTGTGGAAGATGATTCTATTAATATAGTATTGAAATTAGCTTGCTGGTATTTATTAGGATTTTGAGAGGATCTGTATTTACTGGTGAACTTGATATATATTTACATTTCCCCATTTTATATTTTGGGGCAATTTTGGGCAGGTTTTGCATCATGGTGGTTTTAACTTAAAAGAATAAATTGGATAGTGTTTTACCTTTTCATAGTGCTTTAGAAAGTTTAAATAGTATGAGAATTACCTATTCCCTGAAAATTAAGAACTTATAACCAGTAAAACCATCTAGCTCTAGAGCCTTTTACTTTTCTAAGTACTGGTCCATTTCTTCTAGGTTATAAATTTGGTGTTTATATACTTTTTCATAGTATTCTTGTATGATCCTTTGTATTTCTGCGATGTCAGTCGTAATTTCCCCTCTTTCATCCTGATTTATTTGTGTCCTTCTCTCTTTTTTTTAGTGAGTCTAGCCAGGGGTTTGTCAATTTTATTAACCTTCTCAAAGAACCAGCTCTTGTTGCATTTATTTTTCTATTTTTTTGTTTGTTTTCATTTATTTCTGCTCTAATTTTGATTATTTCTTTCTGCTGACTTTAGGCTTCATTTGTTCTTCCTTTTCTAGTTTTTTAAGATGAAGTGTTAGGTTTTTATTTGGGCTGTTTTTGTTTTTGGAGATAGGCCTGTAATGATATGAACTTTCCTCTTATGACTGCTTTTGCCATGTCCCAAAAGTTTTGATATGTTGTATTATCATTATCATTTGTTTCTATGTATCTCTTGATCTCTTTTATTTCTTCTCTGACCCAGTTATTCTTCAGTAGCATGTTGTTTAATCTCCATGTATTTGTGTTTCTTCCTGATTTCTTTTGCAGTTGATCTCTAGTTTCAAAGCATTATGATCAGAGAATATGGTTGGTATGATTTCAACCCTCTTATATTTGTTGAGGCTATCTCTGTGTCCCAGTATGTGGTCAATTCTTGAGAATGTTCCATGTGCACTAGAGAAGAATATAAGCAGCTGTTTTGGGATGGAAGGCTCTGTAATGTCAATTATGTCCAGTTGGTCTAATGTGTCATTTAAGGATGTTATTTCCTTATTGATTTTCTGTTTGGATGATCTGTCCATATCCGACAGTGGGGTATTTAGGTCCCCTACTATGATAGTGTTTTGGTCTGTTTCTCCCTTTAGTTCTGTTAGTAATTGCTTTACATATTTGGGGCTCCCTGATTGGGAGCATAGTATTAATAAGTGTTATGTCTTCTTGGTGCATGATTCCCTTTATCATTATGAAGTGTCCCTCAGTATCTTTACCTTTTTTATTTTGAAGTCTATTTTGTCTGATATTAGTACTGCTACTCCCACTTTTCTCTGAATGCCATTTGCTTGAAATATCATTTTCCACCCTTTCACTTTGAGTCTATATTTGTCTTTGGAGCTGAGATGTGTCTCCTGGAGGCAGCATATGGTTGGGTTTTGTTTTTTGATCCATTCTGCAACTCTGTGCCTTTTTATTGGTGAGTTCAGTCCATTTACATTTAGGGTGTTATTGAAATATGAGGTCTTCTTATAGCCATTTTATCTTTTGCTTTCTGGTAGCTCTGTTTCCATGCTTCCTTGTCCTTGTGCTTCTGTTTTCTTTATTTTGGTTGGCTTTTGTGGTTTTGCCTCTGGTTCTTGTTTTATGTTATTCAGTTCTGAATCTTTGGTGTGTGGTTACCATTATGAATATGTAAAGGATAGTTATATATATACAGTCATCCATTTTCTCTGTGTGTGCCTTATCTCCATTCCTTTGCGAATTTGGATCTTTGAATCCCCCTTTTCAGTCATTGTTATCTCAATTTGTTCTATGTATGCTGAATGTTCATTACTATCTTGTTATAACAATTCTCTTATTATTTAAGCTTATAATGCCCTGTTCTTAGTAAGGGTTGCACTCCTCTGCTTCTATTTGCCTGATAGTCACTTTACTCCTAATTATGTATTTTTTTTTGTCATTTTGTTTTAGAGCTGACCCCTTTCAGTATTTCCTGTAGTGCAGGCCTCATAGTGGAGAATTCCCTCAATTTTTGTATGTCTGGAAAGGTCTTAATTTCTCCTTCATATCTAAAGGAGAGCTTAGCTGATACATTATTCTAGGCTGGTAGTCCTTTCTTAATTGTTTAAATATTTGATTTCCATTCCTTTCTGGCTTGTAAGGTTTTGCATTGAGAAGTCCGAGGATAATCTAATAGGTTTACCTTTATATATTACTGTTTTTTCTCCCTGGCTGCCTTGAGAATTCTGTCTTGTTTGTATTTTTGATAATTTTAATACAATGTGTCTTGGTGAAGGCCTTTTTGGTTGAGATAATTGGGTGTTCTGTTGACTTCTTGAATCCAAGCTCCAGCTCATTCCTTAGCTTTGGGAAATTCTCATCACTATTTGTCTGAAAATGCTTTCTAATCCCTGTGTTCCTTTTCTCACCTTTGATAATGCTCATTATTCTTATGTTTCCTCTCCTGATGGTATCAGCTAGTTCTTGAATTTCTCTTTCATTATTTTTCATTCTACGGTTCTTTCTTCTTCCTTCTGATTATTTCTAGATTTCTGTCTTCGATATCACTGATCCTTTCCTCCATTTGGTTGACTCTATTTCCCAAGCTTGCTATTTCATTTTTCAACTCTTGCAGTGTGTTCATCTCCAAAGTTCTATTTGGTTCTTTTTGAGGGTTTCAATCTCCTTGCTCTGCTCATCTAGTTGCTTTTCAATTCTGAAATTGTTGATTTGTTTTGGATCTCACTGAGTTTTCAAAGTACCATCCTGAATTCTCTGTCATTTAAGTCACATATTCTATGTCTGTAGCTATTTTCTGTAGATTTTTCTCTTCCTTTCTGAGATGCCTTGTCATCTTGGTTGTTCATGGTGTTTAATGGACTATTTCTCTGCCTGGGCATTAATGGAATATTCTGCCTTTTTTCCAGAAAGAAGATTTGTTATATAAAGGTCTCTCTTTAGCCTGTTGCAAAGAAGGTGCTTTTCTTTTGGTTTCCAGTAGGTGGTGTCTAAGCCTCTTGGTTCCCTGCTGTGTAAAGTCTTAATAATGCTTTATAAATTTTCTTGTAGATATTTAATCACTCTTGCTAACCTCAGTTTCAGTCCCAGTCAGTGTCACCGACCGTCTCAGCAGCATTTGCTCAGATTCCCCTGGGGCTCTGCAGTGATCATCTTGGAGGGTATGGGAGGAGGGGTTCTCTGGGTTGGGGGTTGGGGGCTATGGCTCATCCTCGGTTTTTCAACCAGGGCTGGTAAAAATCAACTGTTGTTCCTCTGCGGTCCCGTCCCACTTCTCTGCTTTCTGCCCTGATACTGAGTCCTACAGCTTTCCTAGGCAGGTCTGTTTGGGGAACTCACTGCAGGAACTTGCCACTCCTTATCCCCTTCCCCTTCTCCTGCAGGGAGCTCCAGCAGCTGCGAGAGGCAGCTTCTTTATAACTCCTGGTCCACCACCCAACACCTGGGGTTCTGACCTGTGGTAGCTCTTATGTGCAGATCCCACACTCAGACGTGCTGGTGCGCAAGTTTGGGTTTTTTTTTGTTGAGTTTTAGATGTTCAGCTTATTGTTTCAAGGTAGAGTTCTGGGGACATCTCTCACTCAGCCATGTTTTCCTCCTAAAGCCTTTTAGAATGACAATTCTTTGGTATTTTTTATAGTTTACTTGGTTATTGTCCATTTCTTTTTTTTGTCAATTTCATTAATTTATTTTTTCCAAAAATTTCTATTTAATTCATATTTTCAAGTTTATTTATTCCACAAAATTTTATATTCTCTTAAAATAGAAAACATTGTATCTAGTACATCACTTATCCTAAATTTTGCTTTCTCTTCCTTTTTCTTCATTATATTTGTCAAAAATTTTTCTATTTTATTCTCAAAGAAATAGCTCTTGGTCTATGTAATAATTCTAGTATTTTCTGGCTTTCCTTTCTTCTACATTTTTTGGGTTTATTTTTAAATACTTTTATAAACTTCTTGAGTTGAAGGCTTTTCCAGCAATTTTTATCCTTTCTTAATGAGAACACTTGGGACTATTATTTTGGGTCTGAGTATACCTATAGCTGCTCATCCTCATTATGTTGTGTTTTTATTTTCTTTACTTACTAAACAGATTGTTGTAGCAGTTTTAAATGCTCCTTTGATCAAATGGTTATTTAGAAGACTGCTTTTCAATATAAGATGACATTTAAGAAGGCAAAACATTACTTTTAGGTTCAAAAAATAAACATGGGGGATGTAGCTTGGCATATGTCAAAAATTCAAGTGGGATGGTGGCTTCAGCCTTAAGGGGCAATCTTAGGGCTCAGGTAAGACCATCTGGTAAAGGTCAGAAGCAAGGGGTGGGCTGCACAGTTCCTTTACTGTGAACTAGGATGAGACTAGAGAATGGCCTAGGGAAGGGATTAAGGCTGTGAAGAAGACTTATACAGAACTGTGCATAACCCAAAGGTCTCTGAAACCTTCTGGGTGCCTTAGGGAAGGATAAAAGTCAACAGAATGTGCCACAGTTAGCGGGAGAGAAATTCAGTAACACAGAAGGTCTACAAACGTGTACATAAATTATGCCTCCAATTTCACTGCTGATGCTGTTGCAGCATATAGAATTCTCTGTTACAAACCAAAGAACCCAGCGGCTTGGCCACCAATTTAAGATATCAGTGAGCACAGATGCCACTTCATGGGGCCATTGTCATTTCCTGGATTTACATCCTTTATGAACTCACATGTCATCGATGACAATAAACTATGAATTCTGCCTCATGCCCTGTGTCCCTTACCTTAGATGGGCACGATGGCTTGAGGAATCTGCTTGAATGGCACCAAAATTCTTGAATTCAGGGCTCCCGAGTTTACAGCATTACCACCTAACTAATGATATTTGCTAAGGAATATAAATTCTTTTGTTCTGGAGTCAGTCCTGTTTTTGGATGTATCAGGTTTTCGTTTTAGGATGGATGAAGAATGTTCTCTTCTAGTTGGATCAAGACAAAAAAAGCCACAGCTTGGAGCTCTGGGTCATATTTGGAACAGACTTTTATTTTCCATTGAATAAAGACGCATATGTGACTCCATCAAGGAGAAAGGTGTTTCACAAATACAGAAAAAAATAACAATAATGTACATGTTGGTTCCCAAATATTCCTGGACTTGTTGATAGCTTCTGTCTCTTTCCAAAATAATGTCTTCTTTATTTTTAGATAAAGACTTGCTAGAGAACATTCTCCACCCAGCTATCTTCTCTGGACTAAAAGCTCTGAATGTGGCAGAGCTCTGGTACCTCCTTCCGATGGAAGTGCTCTTGGGCGGGGGTGGGGGGGTGGGGAGGCAGTATGTAAACATCACTGTGAAGCTGAGAAACGTGTGCATAACCTGTTAGTGTGATGGACAGGATTTAAGCTGAGAGTCCTGCTGGAGCGGGACCCTGGAGGATGGTGGGCTTGTCCCCATGTAGAATGCTTCCATGAAAACTCTGCTTGGTTTGGCTGGGCTACTTCTGTGCCATACAGCTAAACAAGATCAGCTTGCAGGTGCCTTTCTACCCTGTCCTTGGGCACCATTTTAGAGACTGTGTCAATAAGTAGCTGCCTTCTGGTGACACAAACTTGCTTCCCTTACAGTCAGGTGGGTGGTACCATCAGTGACACTGAGTTGAAAAGTCCTTCTTGGCCAAGAAAACACCCTAGAGAAGGAATTAAACATTCTTTTCTGGACAACTGAGTTGGGAGTGAGCCTGGGCCTGACTGCCAGAAAGCTGGAAAGACCCACTAGCATTACCACTCCCCTGACAGAAAGAGCTGAAACATGGCTTAGATCATGGCCACCTGGGTGGGAGTGTGGGGAGATGGAGTGAGTGAAGTACAAGGGCACCAGCCTCCATGAAGCTGAGCTATCTGGCTGATGGGTGGGGAGGGCACTGCCAGGTATAGATGCTCATGCTCTAGCTGCTAAGAGCAAGCTGGCCATGCAGATGAATGAGCTCAGCAGTGTTCCCTTCGGCCTGCTCACAATACAAATGCAGCTCTTTCAACTTATTCGGTGTGTGTTTCCCTGGCTCCACAACTGCTGGACACAGGCGGCAAACCTTCCAGCTTGACTACTTTTCAGCCATCTGGCCTACAGTGGAATGTTGAGATTCTGGCCTATCATAATTTAATGCTCACCCAAGCTTCTTTCTCACCTTGTCATCAGGGCTGGGGTGCCCAGGGGCTGCTTCTAGAGATAAGCACACTGTGGGGATGTGCAGGACTTACTGGGTTCCACGATTCATCATGACAGTCCTGGAAGAAAGAGGTTCTGGAGGTCCTGCCACCTGACTACTTACTTATCTAGTTCTTAAATTTACTTATGGATATTTTCAGTTCAAGGAGGCCTTTACCCAGGGCAGCCTCACGCAGCTGCCCTCATGGGAACTCCATAAGCCATGTGACAATAACAATTTACCAGAGCTCTTTGACTTGTTTTTAAAAAAATCAGCTTTATCAAGAAATAATTTACATATCACACAATTCAGCTATTTAAAGTGCATAATTCAATGTGTTTTAGTATACTCACAGGACTGTGCAACCATCATCACAATTTAATTTTAGGATATTTTTGTTCCCCTTTAAAGAAATCCTTTACCCATTAGCAGTCAAAGGCTATCTCTCCTGCCTCAAGTGCCCCTTGTTGTAGCCCTAGGCAACCATGAACCTATTTTCTATTCTATTGCTATAAATTTGCCTATTCTGGACATTTTATATCAATGGAAGCATACAATCTGTGGTCCTTTGTGATTGGCTTCTTTCACTTTCCATAACATTTTCAAGGATCATCCATGTTGTACATGTATTACTACAATATTGTGGTTGAACAATATTCCATTGTATGGATATATTACATTTATTGATTTATCGGTTAGTGAATATTGTGTTGTTTCCACTTTTTGGTTATTATGAATAAAGCTATGGCATTTATGTACAAGTTTTGGTGTGAACATACATTTTCACTTCTCTTAGGTACACTCCTAGAAGTGGAACTGCTGTGTCCTGTGGCAACCATGTTTAATTGTCTGCGGAACTGCCAGATGGCTTTCCAGAGCAGTTGCACCACTTTGCATTCCCACTGGAAGTATATGAGGGGTCAATTTCTCCATATGCTTGCCACCACTTGCTACTATTCACCTTTTCAATCCTACCCTTAGAGGTGGGTGTGAGGTGGGAGCTCAATGTGGCACTGATGCTCATTTCCCTGGTGACTAACGAGGCTGAGCGTCTGTTCATGTGCTTATGGGCCACTTGTGTATCTTCTTTGGAGAATGTCTATTTAAAGCCTTTGTCCTGAAAAACTTTTCATTATTGGATTGTAATAGTTCTTTATATATTCTGGATAAAAGTCTCTTATCAGATATATAATTTTTAAATATTTTGTCCCTCTCTGAGTTGCCTTTTTACTTTCTTATTATATTTTCTGCAGCAAAAACATTTTTAATTTTGATGTGTTCCTAACCTATTGTTTCTTGTGTCACTTGTCGTTACTTTACTACTTTTAATAGTATAGGTGCTTAAAATGATATGGGTCTTCAGAAATTCTCATAGCATTTTCTTTCAACTCCCTCCTCTGAGCCTCACAATAAACCTATGAAACAGAAAGGCCAAATATTATTATGTCCACTTTATAGAAGGCAAACAGAGGTTAAATTGCCTGCTCAAGGTTGCATACCGGGCTGGTGGTGGAAAAAAGCTGGAACCAGGCCTTGGGCTCCTAATGACAACCTGTGCTGTGGAGCCAAACCCTCCCAGCAAGTTGGGTCAATCATCATCCTTTCTGGCCTCAGTCAGGCACATCCAGATAATTCTGCCTCATGAGACACAATGGTGTGTAAACTTCAGAATCAGACAGACCCAGATGGATATTTTTACCATCTCTGCTTGGTGGCTGTGTGACCTATGGCAAGTTACTTAACCTCTCTGAGTGTGAGCTGCCTCATTGGTATATGAAAGGGGCGATAACAGTGCCAGCCTCATACGGTTGCTAGGTGAACTAAATGAGAAAACATATGTAATGCTTTTAATTAGCACAGTGCCTACCATACAGCAAGTGCTCAATAAACGTATGTTAACAGTCTTTAATTTTGGGTAACACCTTTTCTAATATGATAGCCTCAACGAGTAGGAATTCCTCCAGGTTACCAGTGTTCTTAACTTGCATTACCCACTTAGTAATCTCATGGCATTAGAAAATGTTTGTTCAGGAAGGAACCTGGGTGGTCAGCTAGTCTGAGTCCCCAGAAAAGTGACATAGCATGGCATGTCCAAGACCACACGGAACATGTGCTTTCCAACACTACTTCTTAGAAGTCTCCTCTTTCATTTCCATAAACTTGGCTGTTTTAGTGCAAAGCTCCAGACAGCTATGATCTTGAACAAAGTCAAGGGAAGCTCCCAACGGAGGCTAGAGTGGCCAGGAGCAATGGCTGTACCCCTTCTCAGTCTGCACTTATGTGTAGCTCCTGAAAACCCTCCTCCTAACACAATCTCTAGCTGAATAAACTAATTCTACTCCCCTGTGTTTAAAGCAAATAAAGTGAGCTTCTCAATGTCAGCAGCTTGTGGTGTTTAATTTGAATCTCACCAAGGAATACAAGACTTAAGGAGGATGAGCAAACGGGATTTTTATGGAAACCAAATTATAGCATCTGAGACGTGGGCTTGTGGCCGTACCAGTTCAAGCTGTAATCTTGTTAGCTGTCATAAACCAAGCTGGGTTTGTTCCCTGGATGAGGACTCTCAGGGAAAAATGTATAAAACACTATTCAGGTGTTTCTGCTATTCCTCTGTGCCTTTTCCAAGGCTGTTTAACAGCACATCTGATAGAATGTTTCCTGATGAGGACAGGGCCACAACCAAAATAAGCAGAAACACAGTGAGGCCAGGCATGTCTCTCTTCACAGGAAGCCCTGAGGAGAGGTGTTGCCAGGACTGGCTCATCCCATCAGGACACAAGGCCTTCCACCTTTTCTTATTGCCATCCTTGGTTTGTCTTCAGCCTGACTCTCCTCACTGCAGACAGCTGCTACAGCCATGACACGTAGATGATGATGTCCAGAGGAAGGAATGTCTCCTCTGGGTCTCCATATTAAGGAGACCACCCCTCCTGCCTTACTGGTTTCACATCACATGTCCATTACTAAACCACTTCCATAGCTAGGCTAAGATGACCACTAAGACTGGCTGAGACCACCAGTGTGCACCTCTTAGGACTGGAGACTGACCAACCTCCCCTGAGGAACCTGCCACTCAGCATAGTGTGACCCAAACAGGGGTTCTCTTCATAAGGAAGAGGAAGGTGACTGTTGGACAGGCAGTCAATAGTGTCTCCCTCACATGGAAAGCCTGCTCCATCACTGAGGACCTGGGCACATGTAATGAACCCAACCAGCCAGGTCCCGGCTACATGATCGACAAGGTTGGCCTGATGGGCCATCCCGGCTAAGATCCGAGAGAGCCATGCTGCCTTAAAACCTGTGCAGCCAGGCTATAGTCACAGCTGTGCCAACGGCATCCTTGTGCATCTCTACTTCCTCATCTATCAAGAGATGGGTTTGGTCTAGATAATGTGTAGGTCCCTCTCACTCCCAACATCTATAGGTAATTAAAAAGAAAATCCTGGTGCCCTTGTTTTAGTTATTTATCCCTAGAAATGCCTACTATTAGAATTTCTAACTAGAAGTTACATTAATTTCACGTGAATTGGTTTCCTTTTCCCCATTCAGGATGATGCGTAGTAGGAACGCCAAAAAACACCCAGAGAACTGGAGCCAGAAGGCATGGGTGGCAGTCCGTCCTGAGTTGACTGTCATGTGCTGTCTTGTGTTTTCTCCCCTAATGTGCGCGGAGGATGACTGTTACAGCTGAACTGATGCATAACTCCTGGCTTTGCAGCTTCAGTGAGGTGACACAAACCCTCCTTTGACAACTATGTACTGAGCCTCTGACATGCCAGGCACTGTTCTGGGGACTGAGAGTCTTCTCTCACTGTGTGTAAGGTGACTTTGAGGATGAGCCAAAGGCATTATCCACCCGAGCTGGTCACTTTGATTCTCATTTTAGGTCAGTGAGAATTTTTCTGTCATCAGGAATGGATGATGCTTTGCTCTCACTCCCTGGCTGGTACTGTTCTGAGAGTGGTGAGGGCAGGAAGCACCGGGTTCATCCATGTCCTTGAAGGTCCAAAAGAAGATGGTGCATCTCAAGTGCTAAATTCTGAGATAAAACTCTTAGTCTTAAGGATTTAGAGTACAGGTAAATAATGAGGGGTAAACTTTTCAGGTCATCCCACCGTGAGCCCTCCACCATGCTCTGCCGAGGCTGAGCCCCCAAGACAACAATCAGGTGGAGGCTCAGGACTGGAAGCAACACCCACACACAGAAGCTGAGAGTGAGCTGACCCTGGGAGAAGGAAATTATGATGACGGCATCTTATTCAAGGAAAGGAATGGCTGAATCAGGCCTCTGTTTCTTCAAGGTTTGCTGAGAGTAGAAAGACTGTTTTATGGGCAGGCTGAGCAAAGAGGGAGAGAGGAGGTGGCAAGAAAAAGGAAGAGAAAGAAATGAACTGGAAAGTAATCAGTAGAATTTTATTGGTTTTATTATTCCACAGACAATGGGAGCAAACCTGCTCTCAGATGGAAAGGGGCAGTATCACCAGGCATCGTACACTGTTCAATATAACCTCTACCTGCTGGCTTTCTCCCAGCAGCATCTGATGGGTCCCGAACATCAGGACAAGCCAGGCCTGTCCCCCCACTGCACACACAGGGGTTAGGAAATGCAGTTAGGGCCCAACTGGGCTCTAGGGGACAAGGCAGGACTGAAGTGCACTGTAGACAGCCCCATGCACAGGAAGCTCCCGTTCACTCTCTGGCTTGTCTTTTTGATCACAATTTCTCTGCTTCAAAGGTTGCCTTACTTTTTTTTCCAATGAAGATAAAATGAGTTTTAGGGAGTTCATAGGAGAATTCTGGGGGTAGGAAGAAGAGAGACAAGGAGGAAGGCATGGAGTCAACCATTTGAGCGTGCCTGGTAGTATGTGCCTCAGTTAATTCCAAGAAGCAAAACACATTTGGGATCTCAGAGTGTCATGTTAGAGAAAATGCTCCATTAGAACCTTAACAACTTAAAAGACAGGCCTTTCCAAATGCTAAGTAAGGGCAGTGACCCAGCTTTCCCAAGCCTTGGAGCCAGGACCTGCCACATCATTTGCAGGGCCCATTTCCAAAGGAGTAGGTCAGCTGACTGTTCAGAATGCAGGAAAAGAAGTGTCATGACAGGCATTAAAATATAAACTTCCTCCTTCCTTTCTTTTGTGGTCTCTCAACTGGTCATGGTGTTATTTGCTGTTTCTTGTCATGCTCTCTGGGTACTAGGATACTTGTGGGCCTGTACAGACCCTCACAGGCATCCAAGGGACTTGCCATGTGGTGCCTAGGCTAGGGGTAGTGAAGTGGAGCCAGGAAGCTCCCTTCCCATGGCTGGCTACCTCAGCAACATGGAAAGGGTAACCCCTAAGAGTATTGTGATCCTCTTAGCAGGACACACTAGGCGCCTGCATCAGGGTAGGGGAGAGGCTCAACTCTCTGCCCACTGAATGTGCCCCAGCACTGCCACCTTGGGCAGAGAGGGCGACCACGGTGTCCCAGGCATGGTGCCCTACCCTGACTGCTTGTGCGCCTATGACCCCTGGGGTGCAAGATGGTAGCAGTCAATGTGTGGAGTATTGAGGGGGACACTGGGTGGGGACAGGGCACTGTGCAGGGGTGCAGGAAGCTGGGAACCTGGCCCTGGGTGGCAGAACTACATGCCAGCCAAGGCTCTAAGCCACTGTGGCATGCTCCACTGTCTCAGTGGCCTTCGCTTAAGGAACATAAATTCAAAGATGAGTTATTAAGAATTCCAGAAGGAAACCAAAGAGCATTAAACCCAGTGTGGACCATCTGCACAGAAATACTATGAGAGTGTGCAGGCCGCTGGCCCAGGATGCAGATCCTGTGGGGTCCTCCTACCCCACCCTCCTCTAAAACAAAAGGCCCACCAAACAGTGCCTTCTGGGCTCCGGGACCCTCATTTGAGGGGGCCAGGTCCCACCTGTCATGTACCCAGCCACCTCCCTATCTGCATTCCCCAAGCTGCTCACTAAAGTTAAGAGAGAAGAGAATCTCTCAGAACCTCTCCAGGTAATCACAGTGGGGGCAGTTTGGATGCTCAAGGGAGGCTCTGTGGAGACAGGATTTTAAATAAGTGAGAGTCCCACATAATTAAAATAATTTTGAATTAAAATTGCCACCTTGGTAATTGCTTTTATGTTACAATATTTATTACCATCGCCATTATGTACCTTATCTTATTAATTACTGTTGGAGAAAAGTTAGGCAATGAATAATTAATATGACGGGATAACCAAGGGAGTCCTAGTGCTTAAGAAACAAGGCTTCAAAGAAAGTGTCACCCACATGTGGCCATACAGGCCACATGCTGGGGGTAACACTCTCGGCTCATCACCTGCTATTCTTAGAAGTCAACAGAAAAGTCTCCTCAGCCTGATCCCAGACAGTGAGAAAGAAGTCAGGTATTCTCCTCAGTGGTAGGAAGAAAAAAAGCTTCCACTTTATCGAAACAGACAGCATTGGCACAAATAATTCAGCAAAATATAAATTAAAAACGGCACCAAAAGGTCAGTATGGTACTGGGACAACAATCCATGCCTCACGGAAAGCTGTCGTCTTGAACGATTTTCATCAGGACACATGGTGGGAGTGGGGCGGGGGAGGGGGAGGGTGTGTGGAGCAGGCTTCAGCCAGATGCCTCCAACCTGCAAATGGCTCTTCCCCACGTACCTGAAGGCCCTGCACATGTACAGGTACAGAGCACCCCTCCACCCCCCCACTGCCCCGGAGACACACATACGGAATTTGATCTGAAGAGGAACCGTTGTGTATGGCTTATACTAAAAGTGAGACGCTTACTCTACTGAAAAGAAAGTACTCATTTTTTTTTAAGGGGGCTCTCCTGAAGAGTGAGACAGAATTCTGATTTAAGCTGCACTCAGTCTATATGTGGATGCCCCCGCCAAGACCTTGATGTTTTCTTATGGAACGTCCAATGAAGATCAAATACTTTTTATGGGACATTTTTTTTTCTTAATGGTGTTTCAATCAAAATATGGTTTGGGTAGGGTTGCTACATAAAATACAGGGCATGCAGTGAAATCTGAATTTCAGATAAACAATGACTACTGTGTAAAATTAGGGACACACTTATATGAAAGAATTATTTGTTGTTCCTGTATTTTTTTTTTTTGCTAAACCTGGCAATCTTAGGTATCATCTTTCTTATCCATCCAATGTGAAAAAAAGTATATACGACGCCAAGCACCAAGGGGGCACGCCTGGAAAATCTGTGGATGGGTTACTTAAGGAAGACAGACAAACCATCCCTGGCAACAGCACCACTGCTAAATAATGTGTTTGTGATTTCCTGCTTGCAATTTTCCAGTGTCTCCTGGGTTATGTTACAGGATCTCAAATGGAATGACATGTGAGAGGATTAATTACAATTAGTCACCAACAGGGAAGTTTGGGGACCTGGGAACTCATCTCAGGTTGCCAAAGCTATATTTTAAGAGTAATGTAATACAACAGACATTATGATGGAAGAACAGTTAGAAGATCAAAGTAAAGAGGAGATAAAATATCATCTGAGTCTATTTCAAAGTCACAAAATTCAGGGTTAAAATACTGCCTTTTACAACTTTCAAAATAACTTCAAAAAGGAAGGTACTGAATTGCCTTCCAGGGCAGGTATAGAGAATGCCAACAGTGAAGGGTCCCCGGGACGTCCAAAACAGCCAAGCTCCACCTACCCTAAGCTGCTTTCTGTTGCATTTGGCCAATAGAACATTGAAAGCTGTTGTTTAATTCAACAGGACAGACTTGGCAATGATGTTGACATTAACAGAGACACACCCCTGTTTGGGATGTTTTGCTGAGAGAAAGTTGTGTCTGCAAATTTACAGTCCACTTCCCCAGCTCACTTTTGTTGTGGCTGGTGCCAGTTTTATTTTCATATATAAGGTAAAAAATCCTTTTGGAAGCAAATCTTCTCCTTCAGGCCCTATTATTTAGACCTTCCTGCACTTCCTTGAGGATCTCGGTCACTACCAGCACTTTAGCGTGAAGATTTCCAATAGATGACCTTCACGGGAAAGCGTAGAGATGGAAGTGACACCGGTGAGAATGCACTGCATGAAGATTGAAAAGCAGAAGGTGAAGATGCAGAAATGTCAGATACCAACTAAGAAATAGCAATGGTGTTAGAAAACAAAACATGGTCTATGCTAGCTAGTGAACATCTACCAAAGAAATAAAAGAAGACTTGACACTGCCTTCACATTTCCCTCAAGAAGTTTATCAGCTAATGAAGGAGATAAGGTCAGTGGGGGGAAGATTACAGGCCTGGGGAGAATGGACATGGGTGCTTTCACACAGGTGTGATACTGCCAAGGGGCACAAATGGAGGCGAGAGGCCTGGGTTCATCTCATGGACGAGCTGATCTGTTGGAGAACGTGGGGTTCTCAGTGGAGCTGCAATGGAGGAGGGCATTTCAGAAACTGGCAACTACTAGCTAAGTCTTAAAGATAGAGGTACTGTGAGCTGTTGCCGAAAAGGCGGCCTGAGCAGGACACGGAAGAGGGCTCCATCAATTGTCAGGCTCACTGAAGGCCCCACCCAGCTCCTGGAAGTGCCCTGGACATGCGACCCTCTCCCCCGGCCCTCCAAAGTCTGGACTAGCACTCCAGAACTGCAATGAGTCTTTCTTTCCCAAAGAACCCAGCCCCTGGTCAATGGAAGGATAAGTTGGATTTCTCCTTCCTACTGGCCTGATTCTCTGCTTCCTATTATGTCACCCAATCCAAGCAAGTGTCCTGTAAACTCACCCCATCTGCCTGCCAGGAGGGGAGAGTTTTTCATCAAGAAGAGGCTTTTATTCCATAGTTAGAAATAAAGGCTTCCATTGAAAGTGTTTCTGTGAGTAACAACAACTGACACAAATTAAAAATAACTTATAATTAGGGTGACCATATAATCTGTGGTCTAAACCTGGACATTTCACTTGGTTTTGCTTCCATCAGCACCATCCATCTTTGAAACTCTTTTTATCTTATAAAACTGAAACTCCACACCCATTAAGTACGAACTCCTCATTGCCCGCTCCTTGAGCCAATGGCACTTGGCACCCACCATTCTATTTTGTGTGTCTGAATTTGACTACCCTAGACACCTCATATAAGTGGGATTATGTAGTATTCATCTTTTTGTTACTGGCTTATTTCATTTAGCACAATGTCAGAATTTCCTTCCTTTTTTAGGGCTGAATAATATTCCACTGAATGTCTTTAACATACTTCATTTATCCATTCATTCACCAATACAAAATTTGGGTCGCTTCTGTCTCTTGGCTACGGTGAATAATGCCGCTATGAACGTGGGTGTGCACATATCTCGTTGAAACCCTGTTTTCAGTTCTTTGGGGGTATATATCCAAAAGCAGAATTACTGGATGATATGGTAGTTCTATTTTTAACTTATTGAAGAACTGTCATTTTTTTTCCCATAGTGGCTGCACCAATTTGCATTCCCACAATCAGTGCACAAGGGTTCCAATTTCTTCACATTCTCACCAACACTTTTTTTCTTCCCTCTTTTCCTTCCTTCTTCCCTCCTTCCCTCCCTCCCTCCCTCCTTCCTTGGTGGATGCATGTTCGTTCAGGTGTTATGTTCAAATGTGGAGCAAACCACGAGTGTCCTCTTGGATGAAAGGTGACGAGGCCCTGACACTCTGATACGTGGGCAAGAGCAGCCCTGGTGTGTGCTCTGGCCTGTGCTGTGTGAGCTCATGGCAGGGCCAAATTCTGTCTGGTTTCAAGGGGATTCAATGGAATGGAACAAGGACAAGGCTCTTGGGCAGCCCAGCCACCAACAGCACGTTTCCGCGACCAGCGCGGGCTGCGAGGGCCACACTGCCATCTGAAAATCTGGGCCCCCGCCAGCTCTAGTGCTTGATCTGTCCTGGGCTGATGATTCCATCACCCTGGGCTTCAGTTTCCCCAGGTGTAAAATGGGGACAGTGGCACCTGCCCCAGAGTGCTGTTGTGACATTAGTGACATCAAGTCCCTGCAGAGGGCATTCTGAGAGGCCAGAGGGCAGCAGGAGGCACTGGAGACCACATGCCCTAGTCCGAGAGGGGGTTAACGTCCAGCTTTGTGCACAGCATCTGGTAGTGGCGAAGACCACGCTTGCTGTTCTGTCAGAATTACAATAAACAGCTCAGTGGCTTGGGCAGTGACTCAAAGAAAATACGGACCTTTTTTATATACTCTCTCAGAAAATGAACCAGTGCCTAGTCCTCTGTGCCTGCATAACACTCACAGTAGAAAGTGCCAGCACACACGCATTATATTCGTTCACAAGCAGTTAGTGTGACTTCAATATTTAACCTAGCTGACCTATAATTAATTAAGAAGCATTGACATTCT